>UNPR01000124.1:0-142383 GCA_900536425.1 Hymenoscyphus linearis
GACATCTTTGATACAAGTAACGAGTTCACTTCCAAGTGAACAACCCGATAGTCTTCTTCTTATCATAGCATACCAACCAGCGAACACCCAGCCAAGTTTAGTTAGCCAGTTTGAGTATTCGTTACACCTCTCCCTTTTAGTAGTAAAGACCGACACAAGCCTTACGATCTATAAAGCTTTATTTAAGATATTAAGATTAAGCTAAGTATAAATGCTAATTAGTGGTCCTCTAAACCCGAGCGTATAAAGTTTATACTCGGTTGTTTAGAAGGAAACGTACGCCGACACTTCGACAGATACCTTACTCCTAATACCGTTTTTAAGGTACTAATAAGTTCTGTCTTATAGATGTTCGAGTATTTAACATCTACTTACGGTAATAAGTTTAGCCGAGAAACTACGTTAAAGTTACTCTTAAACGAGAAACAAGGACAACGCGACACTATCGAGTTCTTACTTAAGTAGGTCGGTTTAGTATTAGAGGCCTAGGCGGAAGGATTTACTATAATAGGCATTTTAAAGGCCGCCCTTTACCCTAAAGTACACCGTCAAGTTTTAAGCGGAGGCGGTTATTTAGAGAATATCGAGTTAGACGATATAATTAAGTTGATTAAGAGTGCTTATAACACTTGCTTAGCTGCTTTAGGACTCGGTTACACTAAGCGAGGTGCCGCTGTTATAGTAGTCCTATAATCTACTCGGTCTATTCCCGCTACTACTACTACTAATAGTAACCCTGTATAAATCGACGCTACTAAGATTAGTACTACTAAGCCTGTCTAGACTTAGAAGTTCGTTAATAAGAGACGAATTCTACGTAACTAAGACGAACGCGACGCTCGCCGAGAGTTTTAGCTTAAGAACAACTTATACTTCTACTATTCTAGCGACAAGTACGTAAAGACCGCCTACCTAGCTTTAAAAGTAAAGGAAGATAAGAAGAAGGAGGAAGAGAAGAAGTTAAACGAGGGAAAAGCCTAGTCTCTAGCGATAGTCGCCCCTAGAGACAACAAACAAAGAAGAAGATAAACTTAGTATTATCGTCGCTAGAGGAAAGATAGAAAAATATAATAGAGATTCTATATAGGTTATTAGATAAGAATAAGAACCTAACTTTATCTATATACTCTCTGCTTAACTCTAGCGCTTCTATCGAATGTTTTATTAATTCTAATTTTATATAAAAACAAGGATTCTTATTATACCCCCTCTCCCGACCCCGCCGATTACGAACTGTCTCGATAGTACCCCTTCTTCTACTAGGGATATTACTTACGTCGCTGTCCTAGACCTTTAAGTCGGCAAGTATATCGACCGGGATTAACGATTCTATATTACTAAATTAGCCTCTTACAAGGTTATTTTTAGTAAACCCTAGCTTTCGAAACATAATCTAGCAGTAGATTAGAAAGCTAATAAGATTACTTTTATATTAACCTTTTATACTAAATCCTACCTCCCTAAAGGCTTGACTAAGTTAGTTATACCTATATAGGACTTATATACTTATGTCCCTCGCCGAGTTGGTGCTACTATATTTTAGACTCTTATAAAGATAGACGATTCTAAAGTTTTTAGCCTCTCGATTTACAAAATCGATTAGCGTCTTAAAGTCTTAGGCTATAAACCTAAACTTAAAGACGTTAACGCTCGTCTTTATTTAGCTTAAATAGACGACGGTATATTAGGCTACGAACGTACCTTAAAGTTTATAGACTAATATTTAAGCGAAAACTCTCGCTAAACCCCTTTTACCTACGTCGAGGACAAGGACGTTCCTACAGACTCTAATACTCGATTTATTAAACAACGCGCTACTTCTATATACCTCGCCGGAGTTAGTATAGAGGATATTTAGAAAGCCCTTTACCTATAGAAGGTTGTCGACCTAGAACCGCTTCTACTAGGATATTTAAAGCTATTCCTCCCTGTTTTTAGCTAGACGGATACTAATTTCTTACTACCTTACCGAGATTACGATATTTATATCGAACTTAAAGAGGGAGTAAAACCCCCTTATAGACCCCTATATAATAGGTTAGCCGACAAGCTTTTAGTACTCCGAAAATACCTTAAAGAGCAACTCGACAAGGGATTTGTTTATACTAGTGTTTTACCTACTACTTCTCCTATCCTATTTATTAAGAAACCTAGTAGCGGCCTCCGGTTTTACGTAGACTACCGACGGCTTAACGACCTCTCTATTAAGAACCGATACCCTATTCTACGAATCTAGAAAACTCTACAACGTTTAAGTAGAGCTAAGTACTTTACTAAACTTAATGTTATTACGGCTTTTAACCGTATCCGAGTTAAGAAGGGTAACGAGTGGCTTATAGCATTTAACACTCGTTACGGCTTATTCGAGTCTCTCGTTATACCCTTTAGGCTGACTAACGCGCCCGTAGTCTTTTAGGCTCGGATTAATAAAGTTTTACGCCCCTTCCTAGACATCTTTTATACCGCGTACCTAGATAATATTCTTATATTCTCAGATAATTTACTCTCCTATCGCTCTTACGTAAAACAGGTCCTCGCTGCCCTTTAAGAAGTAGGGTTACAATGCGATATTAGGAAGTGCGAATTCGAAGTCACTAGCGTTAAGTTCCTCGGTATAATTATTACTATAGACGGCGTATAAATAGACCCTGAGAAAGTCTCTACTATTGTTAATTAGTCTACTCCGACTTGCCTTAAGGATCTTTAAGCCTTTATCGGCTTTACGAATTTTTACCGGCGCTTTATTAAGGGATTTAGTAAGATAGTTAAACTACTTAATCTTCTCTCTGTTTAAGGTGTCTAGTAGGATTAGAATAAAGTATATAATATAGCGTTTTAGACTTTAAAGGACGCTTTTATTTTAGTACCTATTCTAGTCTATTTTAACCCTAAGAAGGAGATCGTTATAGAATATAATACTTTAGATTACGTTATAGCCGTAGTCTTGTCCTAGTAGTATAACGGCGTTCTTTATCCTATAGTATTTATGTCTAAAACCTTTAACCCGGCGGAATATAATTACGAGATTTACGATAAGGAATTGTTAGCTATTGTTCGTACCTTCGAAAGCTAGAAGTCTAAATTATATAGTATGGCTTATCCTATTATAGTAATAACCGACCACTCTAATTTAAAGTACTTTATAACAACAAAGGACTTATCTCGACAATAGGTCCGCTAGAGCGAGTTTCTCTTAGAATTTAACTTTGTTATTAGCCCTAGGAAAGGAGCGAAGCACTAGAAGCCGGACGCTCTTACTCGACGTTCTTAGGACCTTCCTAATAATAGCACCGATCCCCGCCTATAGTACTAAAAACAAGTACTTTTAAAACCTCGGAACCTACTCCTCCTATCCTCCGCTAAACTAGATAATAATAATAAGACAGATAATTATAAAGTTATAAGACTCTTTAAAGACGGGTATAGCGTAGACGAGTCCGAAACCGAGTTAGACCCCTTTTAGAGACGAATTAAGACCGAACTTAATTAATAAGATTATACGCCTCACTCGAAGGAAGTCTCCTTATCTAAATATATAATTAAAGATAATAGACTTTATTTCCGGGACCGCCTTTATATCCCCGATATAGAACTCCGAGTATAGCTCTTATAAAGAGCTTATGATTCCGTAGAAAGTGGCCACCCTAGAAAAAATAGGCTACTTAAGTTAGTCTCTCGGTTTTACTAGTAGCCTTATGTCTCCTCGGATATCGAACAGTTTTATAAAGCCTACGAGAATTGTACTCGGAATAAGCTGTCTTAGCTTAAATACTAAGGAGCCCTAAAACCTTTACCTATACTAACTTAGCAGTAGAAGGACCTCTCTATAGATTTCGTCGGGCCGCTTAAAGAAGTAGACGGCGCTAATTCTATTATAGTAGTTTGTAATAGACTTATAAAGGATCGTCACTTATTTCCTTGTCATAGTACTATAACAGCCGAAGACTTAGCGCGGCTGTTTCTTTATGTTTAGAAACTCTATAGCCTATTAGATTCTATTGTCTCCGATTGTGGCTTACTATTTATAGCTACGTTTTAGAAAGCCGTTTATACTAAGCTTTAGATTAGTGTCTAACTCTCTACTACTTATTACCTAGAAACAGATGGGCAGACCGAAATCGTTAATAAAGCTCTTAATTAGTTCCTTCGCCAGTATGTTAGTTTTATATAAGAAAATTAGGTAGAATTACTACCTATGGCGGAATTTTCTATACGGAACGTAGTTAATAGTTCTACTAGTATGTCACTATTCTTTACTAACTATAGCTACCACCCTCGGATAAGCTTCGGACTACCTATTTTAGTACTAGCTATAGCCTCTCGGCCTGTTAAATTAAGCGCGAAACAAGGCTCTAGCTTTATCTATAAAATAGAGGATATCCTAGGCTATCTACGTACTAATCTATTAGCCGCTCGAGATAAGATAGAACAGTTCGCTAACGAGAATCGAGCTCCTACGCCAGCGTACCGAGTTGGTAATATAGTGTTACTAAGTATAAAAAATCTTACTTCTACTCGCCCTATACTAAAGTTCGACTCTAAGTTTATTAGCCCATTCCGAGTACTCTAAGTAGTTAATTCCTACTTATATAAACTAGAATTACCTTTCGAATTAGAGGAAATCTATCCGGTATTCTATATTAACCTATTACGACCCGCCGCGGGTATTCCTTTACCTAGATAGGTTAACCTACCTACTCTACCCGTTACTATTAACATCGACGGTAACGTCTTATAGGCTGTTAATAAGATATTAGACTCTTAAAGAGTCGACGGCGAATTCTAGTACTTAGTTCGATAGAGAGGTTACGATCCTAACTCTAACACCTAGGAACCTTTATATAACGTTGTCTCTTTAGCTGCTTTGTCTATTACCGTATTTAAGAAGCAGTTCCCCCAGAAGGCTAAGCCTACTCGCGTAGAGCTTACGTAGGCTCTTTAGGACCGTGTTTAGCCTTAAGACGCTGATTTATAACATATTTAATAGAGTAAGGGGGGACTATATATAAGGGTACGAAGTTTAAGTAAATGTAGTTACGTGTAGAAGCTTAGGTAAATGTAGTTACGTATAGATTTAGGTTATCGATTAAATGTGGTTACGTATAGGTTTATAGTTGTAGATAGAATGTAGTCACGTGTAGGTTTGTTGACTCGCTTAGTAAATGTTGTTTTAAATGTTGTTATAGATGGAGCTTCCCTAATTGGCCTAATCGGGTATAGCGTGGATTCATTGGTGTAGACTATAAATATTAGCTAGCTCTAGGACTTTCTTAGAAGGCTCGCGATCAATCTCAACCTTATTCTAGAGTAGTCTTTTACACCCTTCTAGTGATTCCCTGACAGATAACAGAATAATTATGTAAATACTATAAAGATTATTAACTTTAATGTTTCTTTATTAACGTATACAACACAAGTAATTAAGTTTCTAATACTACACAAGCTAGAAAATACAATGATCATATAAATACTATAAAGATTATTAACGTTAATGTTTCTTTATTAATCGATATAACTTGAGTAATCAAGTTGCGTGTGCTAGAAAGGTGAGATAATAGAATAACTATCATAGTAAAATAAATCTTTTAAACTTTAAAGTTCATTTTTAACCCATATGACTTGAGTAATCAAGTTACCTGTACTGAAAAGGCTATATAATAGAATATTTATATGAATACTATAAAACGATGAGAGTTAATGTTTCTTCATTAACCCATATGATTTAGGCAATTAATTTACTTGTGCTAGAAACGTTAGTATAAAGAATAATTATATGTAGGATATAAAGTTTATTGAATTTAATGTTTCTTTATTAACCTATTTGATTCAAGTATCCAAGTTACTTGTACTAGAAAGACTAGATAATAGAATAACTATGTAAGCGCTATAAAATGATCGACTTTAATGTTTCTTTATTGAGCTCCATGATTCAGATAATGAAGTTACTTGTGCTAGACTCTTTATATACTTACTTTTAATAGGTAGCGTTTGTAGAGCAATAACTAGGTCTCTTACTAAGTTAACTTAGAAGCCAGAGGACAATCAATTTCGGCAAGTAATAGTACGAAGTCAGGAAAAAGGCACCATTTTCATTCATCTATCGTGGTCATGTGACCCAAGAAACTCCCATTGACCAATTCAAATAACTCAAATTTCCTACCCCATAATTGTTGAGGGGAATACAAAGAATGAAGACTTCCTAGTGATTCAGAAAGAAAACAGCCCCCAATATAGACCACACCCAAATATTGACCACCAATTCTACAACCCACAAACCAAAGCCCCAAAACCCCACAGAAATCCTCTATTTGTTAGAGGAAAAGAACCAATTCTTGCCCTTTGGCTTGGGAACAGCACGACTACCATCCATGGTTTTGCGCGCGTCTAACTGTTTTTCCAATTCCTGGATCTGCCTCTTTAATTCCGCAACCTGAACCGCCGCTTGAACTACCTCACCAACAGCCGAATTTGCGCGCGCTTCCTCTTTGTTAGCGCGTTCCATCTCCATCTTCAATTTGGCTTCCGCCGTATCTGCTCGTGCCTGTTCGCGCACTGCTTGCTCCAGGACTGACTTATGGATGTCCTGGATGCGTCTGTTCTCGGCCTTTTGCTCCACGAATAATTGATAGTACTCTGTCTCTGGTATGACGGAGGCGACAGAGGGTTTCGAGGAATTCGGGTTCTCCATCTCCGAATCCTTTGTTGTGGGCGCCTTTGTTGTCAACGACTTTGTCGTTGACTCCATCGATCTCATATCAAATGCGCGTGGACGTCGAGGCAACAGATTGTAGATATTCTGTCCTTGACGACCTTCTGTTGGTAGTTCGGATGGGGAGGTTTCCATAACGTACGCTTGCCGATTCTTCAGCTTTTGTGGGCGGGCTTTCTTGTGGTCAGTGGCGATCTCAAATTTTGGGTGGAGTTCAACTTACCAGGATCGCTTGGTTGACGTTGCTTGCCAGACTTAGGCGAGGTATGAGTGTGAGCATAAATATCGTTTGAGTCAGGCTCCATGATGAATGATGATAGCAGGTATCCTTGAGAGTGTTGAGAGTGGATCGGTTGTGACTTGGCTGTGACTTGGTTGATGTGTGACTGTCAAGGTGGGCTTATGGGTGTGGTCGGCTGCTGCTGTTGAAAGTCAGGGTCAATCAGGGGGCCTTGATGGCACACGCGTTCTTCACTTCGCAAGAGTCGGCTATCTGCTCCAAGAGTCGGTTTGTCCTAACGCGATACAGAGTGAAGGTGAATCCTATGTCAACCACGAGATTCACTTCAAGGATGAAAACAAAATATCAAACCACGTAAACACGATGGGCAACTAATAATCTTCACAAAAACGATTTCAACAACCAGGCATCGTACACAAACTGTTCTATTAAAAACATCTGTCTACGTCCACATGATAGAGGACAAACACGTGATCCAGGGGTAAAACAACCGAGAAAAATGCCCCGTTTTTATCCTTCAGTCAATCTATCCCCAAATAAAAAACTGCCTAAACGCCGTAAAACCATTTCAATTATAAAACTTTAGATCTGAGTGTCCAAGGAGAAATACAGTAGTAGAAACCATCTCAAGTTTGAAGCCAAAAAAGCAAGGCAGTGGCAATAATAGCAAAACAAAATATTTGGCAAGGGGTATGCAGTTTCGTACTTGAGGACGCCGTTACGACGGTCGCATTTGTTGGGACTGCGCCTGCAGGTTCGAGAGGGGTGCTATTATCGTCTGGAGACCCAGGATTGGCGTTGTTGCTGCATCCAGAATTCCCACATGATCCAGAATCTGCATTTGAGGAAGTTGGTGACGACATTGTTGTGCCTGTGGGACCTTTGGACTGGCAAAATTCCCCTTCACAGATATGCAATATTCTTGATGAGTTGGTGGATTTCTGTTTACAATCGTCTCCTTCACATATGGGATATGGGTTTTGCGAGCTTGGCGTACTGTTACAATCGTCCTCTTCGCAAGTTTGTCCTGGATTAGGAGAGCCTTCTGTTTGTTCTTCGCAGTTCTCTCCGTCACATGCGTCTCCCAAGGTTTGCGAAGTTGTGGTTTCTCCTCTGCAGTTTTCTCCCTCACACTCCTTCATAGGCCTCCGGAAGTTGGGGATTTGTTCTTTACAGCTCTCATCTTCGCAAATCTCCTGGTACTCGGAAGATTCAGTTCCTTCGTCCGTATCCTGTGCATCCCCTGTCTGGTATTTTGTTTGTGGATACAAAGTTATCGTCTCTACTGGAATATGAGGACCAGGGGGTTGGGGAATGGTTACGACAATTATGTTCTCCTTTGCCGGTCCACAAGCGTTGCAGGACTTCGTAACAGTCGTCATAGGGCATTCCGGAGTCTGTATCTCCACCTTGTTGGCTTGATGATGAATGCGTGTCATGGGATGATTCTTGGAGTATTCGCAGTCGCAGACTTCGATTGTGGTGGTATGAGTAAAGGTCTCTAAGCTCTTTTCTGCACATTTGCAAAGATCGACGTATGTAGCTACTACAGGTTAGCATGCAATCAAGGTTAGACTTAGGATTGACTACTTACTAGTCACAATGGTGGTATAGTACTCATGTACTTCGTGGTATTCAGGGTGGTGTTTGTCTTCGCCTGATTTTGGCGCGTGACTTTTATCAGAATCTTGATTCCACCCGCCGTGTTTGTGATCAGGGGTGTCAGTCTCATTGTTTTCATGGCCTCCGTGGCATTTACCTTGGGGACAATGTTCGTGTTCCTCAAGATCGTTGTTGTCACCACTTTCATGGTTCTCTTCGCATTTTCCATCAGGGCATTGTTCATCCTCATCGTAGGGAGGCCTCCACCCATCATCATTCTCGTCATAATGCTCCTTTCCACCGTTGCAATGTTCCCCGTCGCACTCTGTATCTTCGTCTGAATTCCACCTCTGATCTTGTTCATATTCATCACCGCTCTGCTCTGCCCCATTTCCACAACCTGGCTCAGTACAATGGACATCATCGTCATATTGTTCTTGTCCGCGGTATGGGTTAGGGTAGAACAAATGGCCGCCACCATGACTTTCATCGACTGGGAGATCATCAGAGATGCCGTAACCCGTGCTGTCCGGCGAATCTTCATCTGAATGATGGCCATAACGATTTTCTGAGTCTGACTCTTCAGGAGAATCAACAAAGGGCAAACCAGAAGGATAAGAATAATCAGTAGGATTTTCGTTCTCATCATCCTCAAAGAAATCTGGATTATAGCGGAATTCACGCGGCTGGGGATCGGAGCCATCCTGCAGTCCTTGGTAATCATAGTCAGGATACTCACCATACTGCTCGTCAGGTTGTTCCGGGTCCTCATAGTAAGGGCCTTGAGGGTCAGATCCCGGGTCAGAATGCGTCTTTGTGTCCTGATATTGCTGATCCTGTCCGTTGCTAACTTCGTCATCCCAGAACTCGCCGTCGCCAAATAATGGGTTTCTCCTTCCATCGTACTCATCTACCGATTCAGGTGTGGGGAGATGGAATGAATCATCTGGTCGACCGAGATCGTCATCTTCATCTTCTGCAATTTGATCATGTCGTTCGAATGGGTCCGATGAAGGATTCTGATAAGTTGGTTGATCCTCTGGGAAGAATGGACCGGCCCCTGGCTCATGAAATCCATCGTAATCCCTATAATCTGCATCATCGTACCCATCTTGCTCATTTGGTCCAGCAGTATAGTAATCGTCGAGGTCTGAAGAATATGGAGGAGCATTTGAGGGATTGTACCAATCTGGCCCTCCAGCGTGGTAATTCTCTTCCTCTTCATCATTACTGTACTCCGTATCGGTTCCTGGCAGACGACCGTCAAAATGGCCCGGCCTACTGTAGTCAGGCGGATAACCGTCGTCTTTGGAATCAAAATCATCTTCCGTGTCAAGTCCTGGTGCTGAATAGCCATTGTTACCGCTTGCGTTCCCCTCGTGTGGAATCTCTTCTTCGTCATAATCACGGTCGTCGGATTCATTGCCGCGGTTAGGCATTTCTCCACTTATGAACTCATCATCCTCATCATCCACGTCCCAATCTTCGTCCCCATCCCCATCTTCGTCGTCATTCTCATCACCGCTTCCTGGGAATAGCCTTCCATTATCGAATTTGGGTGGCCAGTCATTATCAGGTGTGGGTTGGTTTTCGTCCGTGCCATTATCATCCTCATCACCGGGACTTGACCTATCAACCTCCTCAAACTCTTCGTCCTCGGGATTGCTTCCTCCATCATCAATGATTGGTGGTTGCCGCCCATCAGTAGAACCAGATGTATTAGATCCTTGGTCCCCGCGAAATCTTCCGTTGCCCCTGGGTCGACCAATGTCATTGTCCTCCTCATCAGGAACAACAGTGTCATCACCGGAATCTCCAGTAGGGTCTGGCCCGTCACCTCCTCGGACCCTACCTTCAGGTTCTTCGATCGGATTCTGTCCTTCGATAATGGTATCAGAGACTTGGCTTGTTGTTTCAGCAGGAGGTTTAACGCGTCTACCCCCATCCCGAACTGGGTCGGGAGCGCTTTCGATGTCAGTAAAAGAAGTCGTAGCGAGCGTTTGCTCAGTCGATGTAGATGGTCTGAGACGTCTTGTTCGACTAATTGTACCTGTCGTTGGCCTTGGATTCCTTGTTCTCGTTATACTCTGTGTAGGCGTGGCCAATCTTCCTTCACGGGGCAGGCAAAAATCAGGGTCGTCTACAGAGGAAGTGGAAAGAGGATTTACTCCTCCATTGTTGCGATCTCCAGGAATACCAAAGCGGTCGTCGATTTCACCTGATACTCCACCACAAACGCCTGTAGAGACAGTGCCACCGGGAGTGTTGACTCCCAATCCTATTCCAACACCCACACCTACGTTTGTGTCAAGTCCAGTATTACCTTGAGCCCCATTCACATTGCTTGGGTTGGGCCTAACTCGATTTGACCCCCCAAGAGTTCCACCGAGACCAAGGCCGACACCCGTATTCACGTCAAGGCCAGTGTTGCCTTGAGCCCCGAGCCCGTTGGAGCCGCTTTGAGGATTGTTGACTGCTCCTAAAGAACCCTCTCCCCCAAGGACACCACCTCCTACGATTTGACGATCGGGCCCAGATGTTGGAGTATTTGAACTTTCAAGCGATGCCGCTCCCGGAAGCAGTGCTCCACCACCAATTCGAGACCCTTGGCGATTATTAGAGCCCCCCAAAGATGTTGCACCACCTAAAAGCCCCTCTCCGGTGATTCTTGAGCCCGTAAGAGGCGCCGTATCGGTTGCTTCCTCGCTTCCCTCCGGAGCCCCATCAACCATTTCATTATCAACTCCCAGAGGAAGTCCACGGAGTCCATCACCGTCAATGGGACCTTCTTCCAGAGAAGCGGCACCACCAACGAGACCACCAGCACCGATTCCAGATCCAGGCTCATTAGAGTTCCCCTCTAGAGAGGCAGCCCCTCCGAGGCCTGCACCAACGCCAATTCTTGATCCAGAAACAGGGACACCGCCACCCAGTTCTTGGCCCTCCTCGACGGGATCTGTACCGTTAACTGGTCCATCAGTGTTTGTTGAAATGGGGATCCCATGAGTTGCATCGTTGGAAGAGGCATCATCTACAACGCTGCCACCAGAACCGACTGCTCGCGCTGCACTTTCATCTCCAGACTCCTGAGTCTCAGGAACTTGAATTGGAGTCCCTTGACTAATAGGTCCTTCTTCCAAAGAAGCAGAACCGCCAACGAGCCCACCGGCACCCGCTTCTAGAGGCAAGCCATGTGTAGAGTCAACTCCAACATTAGCAGCAGCAGAGACCCCAAGATTGGCATCTACAACCTGCCCTTGTGGAGTACCTGCACCAACACCACCATTCAAGAGGGGGAGACTAAGATCCTCCGCCTTCTCCTGTCTCTTCTCAACCTCACCAGAAGCACCACGAAGCCAAGCACTCGGAATCCCACCATCAAATTCATCCTCGTCGTTATCAAATGGACGGAAGCGAGGTGGAGGTGTAGGCATAGCAACACCATTCACGATATAAATCTCCTTTTCAACATTACGCGAGACAACCTGAGTCTCGTGATGGAACTCCCGATACACCGTACGATGTGGGGCGTGTGTCATACTGCTATGCTCTGAGATAACGGAGATGGCATCTTTCATTTTATCAGCGAAGCCCAAGATTGGAAAGCCTTTCACGGGCTCGTCCATATCCATGTCATCCTGCTCCTGCACCTGCTTTTTGGGTCGGATTTTGCTGCGATCTGGCACGTAGCCGTCGATGAATTCGCCGAATTGGGTTTGATCTGGGCGGTCGAGTTCTGCTTTGTCGTCTTTGGTGAATCTTTCTTCGCCTGCGTTGAGTTCGCCTTGGAGTTGTCGGGTCTCATCCTCGTCGAGTTTGGTTGTTTGTGCTTCGGGGTAATTTTCATATTCTTCCACATCGAAGTATTGCCGTCGTCCGACCTTTCGAAGTGGAACGTCAGAGTCTTTAGGTCCAACAGCATCCATTGTCTTGTTGAATTGTGGCTCTACTGGAGTTTGAGTAGAATTCTGAAGTTTTTTATCCAGAGTCTCTGTGGTATCCCCAGGGACTTCCACGTTACTAAATTCGGGCTCTTCTGGTGGATATTCAGACTCCCCAGTATTATCACCCGAGCCATCCACGACGTCTTCAGGACCCAGAGCGTCCAAATCGCTTCTAGGTTCAAAGTCTGCTGAGTTATCGGTAGAATCACCAAGGTTTTCATCCGCAACCTCGACGCTATCATCCGAACCAACACCATCCATATCATCCTCAAATTCCGGTACTTGTGGTAGACCAGGATCGAAGTCATCAAAGTGACTCACCTGATCAGGGTCTTCGAGGCGTTCATCAAGAGACTCCACGTCAAGTCTACGC
The DNA here is from genome assembly GCA_900536425.1 of Hymenoscyphus linearis. Lineage (NCBI taxonomy): Eukaryota > Fungi > Ascomycota > Leotiomycetes > Helotiales > Helotiaceae > Hymenoscyphus > Hymenoscyphus linearis. Next base: position 12,870 of record UNPR01000124.1, read on the forward strand.
TTATTACTCTCCTCATCTGTTTCTGGTGGTGACTGGGTTTCAAGGGGAAGTTTAAACCCTTTGTTACCGAAGACGAAATCTCGTTTCTTTTTCATGAGAATAACCAAGGCTCCTATGACCTCGGTTTCGTCCTGGAGTTCTTCTCTTACTTGTTGTTCTACTTCGATAAGATAATCATCGTCCGGAGGAAGGACAAAAGGAGGAGGGCTATTGTCCATCTCTTCCACAGCACTTTCGACTCCTGCCTTGAAAATCGGTCTCCTTTGAATGTTGGAATAATCGATCGCTGGGCCATTTTCTGGTTCCCTTTCGTCCTCTGAGTCCTCGTTGTGACCAAAGATAAGTCCACGTCGCTTTTTCTCGAAGAAAGCAGAGAAATCAGGGAGTGGGTCAGAAGCCACCTCGGGTGTTTCATCGTCCTCTCCAGCAGGTTCATACCCATATAGAGTTGCTGGAATCACCTGATCTGCAAGACTGTTATCCCCATCTGCAGAATTCTCGACGTACGCCTGCACAAGAGGTCTAGGGTGTGGAAGATCTGGAAGATGAATCTTATGGTTATGTTCCGAAAGCCTCTCGTTAATCGCCTTTTCATCAAAGGTATCGTCATATTTCTCCTTCACTTTATGTAGAGGTGACTTTTCTTCATCCCCATCAACAAGTCCACGTCGGTCTTTCTTGAAGAAGCCTTCATGGGGTGCCAACGCCTCCATTATTGCTTCAGCATGCGAAGGGTCTAGGCTAGATTCAATTTCTGCCTCCGTTTGCGGGGAAAGGATAAGTGGAGAAAAATCACCATTGACTCGAAACCTTGAACCGACAGTTTCGTCTTGCGTCTTTATAAGAGGCTTCGGAAGAAGATTCGTATCTTGATCCGTGGGTGGAGAGAAAAGACCGTCCAATGGAATAGGTTGAGTATGATCTGAAAGCCTCTCGTTAATAGCCTCAGAATTAAACGCATCGGCATATTTATCCTGGACTTTATGTAGGGGTGTCTCGTCTTCATCCTCCCCAGAGACAAGTCCTCGTCGCTCTTTCTTAAAAATGCCTTCAAGAGCTCCAAGGGATCCAAGACCCCCAAGGTCACCCTTGATTTCCTTGAGGGTAGCAGCGGCGTTTTTATCTTGAATCTCGTCTTCGTCTTCGTCGTCTTCTTCGGTATCTTCAGGAACGTCATCAGTCTGAACGTCATCAGTCTCGACATCTTCATCACCAGTTTCCCTGGCACTTCCACCCTCAGGCTCAGGCTCTACAAAAGACTCAGGATAAAGATCAGAATATTGATCCGTAGGACTATTATAAAGATCCCCAAATTGCTCTGGTGACTTCCGACGTCCATCAGCAGGTTTAATGTGTTTCCGGGGACGAGCAAGAACCGGAAGTGCATCCTCAAGCACCTCCTGATCATCAGGTGTCATCGTATGCAAGGCAGGGCGTACTTGATCAAAATATTGCTCGTCCTCAGATACAAGTCCTCTTCGTTTCTTCTCGAATGACGGTTCAGTGAAAGTGTGCGTAGGTCCAAAATAATCGATGAATTCGTCTTCGAGAGTCCCAGAAGGCTCTTCTTGTATATTAACAGAAGTCTCTTCTTCTTTATCAACAGGGATTCCCGTCTCGAAGATACCGCCATTCTCTTTTCCTGCCAGTTCAGGGATGACATCGATGGTTTCCAAGGGTTTCTTCTCGAATGGCGTATCAGTGAAAGTTTGAGCATCTATGAACTCGTCTTCGAGAGTCTCAGAAGGCTCTTCTTCCATGTCAGCAGAGGTTCCCGTCTCGACGCTGCCTCCATTGGCTTGTCCTGCCAGTTCGGGAATAACATCGATGGTATCCAAGGGTTTCTTCTCGAATGGCGTATCAGTGAAAGTTTGAGCATCTATGAACTCGTCTTCGAGAGTCTCAAAAGGTTCTTCTTCCTCAACAGGGGCTTCCGTCTCGACGGCACCACCATTGGCTGTTCCTGCCAGTTCGGGAATGACATCGATGGTGTCCAAGGAATCAGCTATGGGAACGCTTTCGAATAAAGTTGGTGCTTCACCGGCATCGATGAACTCGTCTTCGAGAGTCTCAGAAGGCTCTTCTTCTTTGTCAACAGGGATTCCCGTCTCGAAGATACCGCCATTCTCTTTTCCTGCCAGTTCAGGGATGACATCGATGGTTTCCAAGGGTTTCTCCTCGAATGGCGTATCAGTGAAAGGTTGGGCATCTATGATTTCGTCGTCGAGAGTCTTAAAAGGTTCTTCTTCTTCCTCAATAGGAGCTTCTGTCTCGACGGTACCACCATTGGCTTTTCCAGCTACTTCGGGAATGACATCGATGGTTTCCATCTCCAAGGGGTCAGCTGTTGGGTCGCTTTCGAACGAAGCGGGTGCTTCATCAAAATATTCTACTGATTCTGTTACGGTTGAAGTGACTGGTTCTGTGACAGGCTCTGTGATATTGGTTTCATTGCCTACGAACTCGCTTGTGGCGAAGAAACGACCGGGTCTTGATGCGGTTGAAGTGTAGACTTTGACGGAGTTTATAGACCAGTATCTAAATGATGCATGTAAGTATGATATCCGGTCCAAGAAGAGCAAAAACAATAGGTAGGAATCTTACGCATTCTTGAAGGCCGATGGATTATTGGCAACATATGAATTACACGTTGATGCCAGCTTTGAACAAACTGGATCAGATGACCAAACATTAGCTGCCCACTAAATCCATAGAATCAGTAGCTGCTCTCAACATGAATAACGATGTAAAAGAAGAACTTACATCACCACAAAAGGTAGTATCAAACACAATATTATGACTCTTGAAATGAGAATCGATATTACAATTTCCCGCAAAATACGATTGTGGAGTTCCCCAGGTCTTCGTATCAGGTCGCCCATACTGAAGGTTTTGCGGGATATTGTTTCTCGGGAAGAACCAGATCTTGATATCTTGTGATGTCCATTCCACTGTTGGTTCTCAATCAGTACTGTATCAAGCTTGGTAATCTGATACGAAGGGGGACGCACTGGCATATATACCACCCCCAATGGCATTGAAATCATTCCCATACGTCAACCTGCTATTTGAGCGAACTGAACAACCAGCATTTTGGTTCGTACTTCCATCACAATTAGTATCTTGAGGAGTACCGAGCTGATTTGTACGAATCATTCGACAGTTCGCGGATCTAGGGGTGATTAGCTATCAATGTCTCCAATCGAACACAATAAACATACGTATGTAAAGCCATAGTATTCTTGTTGTTACTGTTAACACCCTCAATAATATCAATCTCGCCATTGTTAGGCCAATTAGGCCCAAATGTCCACCCTATCCCTCATATAAGCAATAGTTCATAGATTGTGAATGTACATAATACTCACAAGCAGGCCAAGTTCCACAAATTCCACCAGGCATATGCGCAATATCCGCAACAAAGAGCCCATGAGTCCATGATTTCTTCGAGGTAATCCGAACACTCTTTCTTCCAGCACCAGCAGGACTGAGTCTCGACCAATGATCAACCCAGAGATATGCAGCATCGTTTCTAGAAACACCAGCGAGTCCGAGTCTCGAAGCTTCGGCTTTGGATACATATCTATTTTATTGTTAGCAAAGCGATAGGGATGGTAACCGGTATTGTAATACGTTACAAATCCATGAGTTGGATCGGGGTCCTGCAGATAGTTAGTGTAAAGAGCAAAGTTTGAAAAGACGGATGACCAAAAGTGTAAGTTATGGAAATGTATATTTTTACTTACGGTAAAGAAATCAAATCCATCAAAAAGGCTCTTCCCGGAGTATGATGTGTCTAATTGGTATGTGAGCGCAACGGCGCTTGAAAGTAAAAAGGACAGTGTCCAGAGCACGAAGGAGGTAAACCTGAACATTTTGCTAGATGTTGGTCCTGTCCAGACAGAAGCACACAGAAAACAGCATGTGGTTTAGAAAACGTCAAAAGGGAACGCCCTGGGCGTTTATATCGAAGGGGCAGGGCAACGCGAGGTAACATGAGGAATGCTACACTCATTCGTGACATTTGGAACATTGGGGCAACCAGCCTATAGCAATTTTACTAAGCATCCACACGAAGTGTATCACCGGGGAATGGCCATTGGCCACCTGGGGAGTGTTCGCGATCGGGAATGGCGTGGGTTTATTAATGTTCGAGTTTATTTCTCCAATTCTCCCATCCAAGAGTCCCCCGCCAGCCCCAAACAACGGCATAATGTCGTGCTAAGATCTGCCATTCTTCAACCTCATCCAACCCTTCCAGAGAATCGACTCTTTCCTTTTCACCTTCATTTATCCAGTTCTCCCAAACATGCTCTATAGTCTTTGCATCTTGGCCTCCGTCATTATCTGTGGACTTGAAGCCAGCATCCGACAGTCTCTGCTTTTGGTCTAAAAGAGTTTTGTAAAGTTTGACCGTAGGCATGGTAATATTTCGAGATGCTAGATTCGCGACCATCATTTGTCCAAATGATGTGTCCACTCCAATGGGTTCGTATAACACGATGCCCAGTGATGGTATTCGATCCGCGAACCATTTTATTACATCTTGCGAATTATCGACCTCCAAATAACACAAACAGCATTCAGAAATCATCAGTGTCGGTATATCGGTCCGAATACCGTGAAAGTAATCCAGTGTTTTCATCGAGGGTGTGTATGGAAGTCGGCGCAAATCAAGGGGGTGGCAACAATAACGAACATCATTTTCCCCATTTTGTTCAAAGCCCCATTCTGAATCGATAGCAGAGTCTGGCGCATCTTTGCTCCGCTTTGTGAAGAAGGTAGTCCCGTCATCCTGACGCGATAAAGCTTGGTTCGTGGAAACTAATCGTGACTTTGTTGCGCAGACGGAAGGGAAATCAAATTCGTGATATACCAATTTCCGGTGTTTATTCTGTGAGCGAAGGCGGAAATATCTTGTATCGGTCCCTGCACCGAGGGATATAATTTGCCTCGTGGAGGTATCTTGGGTTTCGTTTGGGGCATGGGAAAGGAAAGCATCTATGAGAATGTCTAGAGCAGAAGTTCGTGTATAGGTTCCTATGATAATGGATTAGGATGGAGTGATCAAGAGGGGCGCAATTAGAAATGAATATATGGCATACCACGATTAATAACTGGCAGCCGGCGTGTGCCCGGTCCATTAACGAAATATGGCGCAAACTGGTCGTCAAGATAGCCTACAGAGACAGCGCTGAGGCGGGATACTGCTGCATCAGTATCCGTGGACTGGATATCAAGGTCTTTTCGTTGACTAGCATCCATACGCCCGGGACCTCCACCACGACCTCTTCCACGAGAACCTCGCAAACGTGGACCCCCTCGTGATCCCAAAAGATTTGGTATTTGTGGTGCAGACATATTAACTTCTTGATTTTGTGAAGGGGAGGTTTATGAGCTTGCAGGGCTGGAGCTTTGAGCTTCATGAATGACACCGCGGGGTATCGGCGCAAGTACCGGAGACCCGCCCGGTAAAGCGCCGAACCACCCAGGAGCAACCTTGAAATAGCCAGAGAAAAACAACAACTTTTTGCAGAACTATATTTTTTGAAACTACCCTCAACCACAACACATTAATTCCTCTTTAACACACTAATATATTATCTCCCATCTCTATAAAACTTTTAAATCGCGTAAAAGCAACTTAAGTGACGAGATAGCTGTATAGTGGCCAAAATTAGGGAATGTTGACCTAAACGCGACCGTTAGGGAGTAAGCAACTACACTTAAATTTAAACACAATAGACCTTAGGTTTAGTCACCTAGAGGCGAACTCTGCTAACGACTACGGATTAGTATAGGATGCCTGCCTCTTATCGCTTTATCTAGTGTTATAGATACTAAAATTATAGACACAACGGAAACCCTGTGCTAGGAACCCGAGATTCTATACTCACTCGTACAAATAAACACTCTAACAAGGCCTAGATAGACCTAAAGATACTAGTATAGTGACACCATCACGCCTAGGAAAAGAAGGCTAAACGGATACCTTTTAGGACACGGAGCCTCTAGTTAGGAACTGTAGTAATATACGCCGAAGCTAGAGGGTCCTGGGGTAGTCCTGAGTAAGGGATCTCATTGGCGCCCGTATTAGTTAGCCTAAGCAAACACATTTACTAATATACACGTGCTTCTAACATTCTAACTTCGACAATATCTTATTCATATCTTCTAGGGGGGAGGGGGGGCTAGGGGGGGTGGTTGGGGGTAGGATGGGTGGAATAGGTGGAACAGGTGGAATAGGTGGAATGGGGGCAGGGACTTAAATAAGATAGACTCAAAGCTAGCACACGCCGGCATAAGCTGAAAATGCTTAGATCCGAGTATGAATAACAAAACAAAACAAAACAAAACAAAACCTTGAAATAGCCAGGTCAGGTCAGGAACGCGTATTTCGAAATGTTAATTGCACAAAAAGAAAGCAGAGCCTCAACACCAGCGAAGACCTCAAAAACGATCAGAAATGACAGAATATCTTACTGCCAACCTGTACTATACGCTGGGGGATCGCTAGTCAAACCAAGCGAACTGATTTCTTTAGCTACAGTAGAACGCAGTGTTTTAACACTGAGCCATTTTTATGAAAAGATGACTTTAATATTGATGGAAGGAGATTTATTATTTGAACTTATAAAGTGATGAAATCGAATTATATATAGTCAAAAGAAGCTATTGTATTTGGCACGAAAAATCTGGGGGTTGAGTTGGGCGCAAAATCGTATTGTATCCCCCTTTTGCCTGTCGCCTACAAGTTCGGTACAAGCGAGACTTCGAACCTCCGACCAACCTCCTTTCCGTTCCCTTGACTTGTGTATGAAATAAATTATTGTTTTGCCTTATTTTTCCTATCACAATGCTGCTTTCCGTTTGCTCTACATCGAATCATTCGCCAACGTGGTGTAGTGATCGTTAGTGATCGCCAGCCAAGCGAATCTCCGTTCATTTCCACTAACGCCATCAAACTTTTGAGAGTCAACAAGCGAATATGAGACTAAAGGTTGGCCAGTCAATCAGTACAGGGCTGCTCTTCAACACTGCCTGATTGGTATCTGAATAGAACAGGCTGCATAGGTACTTCTGTAGTACTAGCCTCGTATATCGCAAACGGTGTTGGTGAAACTCGTTTACTTGCATATGGAAAAAATAAGCTCCGAGATGCAGAGACGAGAAAAGAATATTGCTTCATGTCTCAACCCGACCTACCGATGTCGAAGAGACAAACAATAGCAAGGCTGTTAACTTTCACTCACCCTTTCTTTGTATAGGCCTTCAAGGCTATACTTTTCTTGAGTTTTTACATAATGGTTGCGGCTCAACTCGCTCACGAGTCATCCTACGTGGATCACGAGAACCATCCGCATGAGACAGTTGATTTCGAAGACGATAATATCGTTCATTGGATAGACTGAGAATATAGGAACATGGCAATGGACCGAGTAGAGTTTGTTGCACTTCGCAACATTCTGTCATTTAACTCAATAGCACCCAAATGCCTGTCTGTTGTTTTCCCCACAAGCTGACGCCAAGGGACCAAGGAATGTTAGACGTCAGCCCCCACTCGCCACTTTTCCCCGGATAGTTTCGTAAATCCAGGGCTGATCTCATCCAACCACATCTATTTATATCACGAGGATATAGGTACGCGAGGACGGCTGCAGGTCGAAGAGTTCCTGCATGCGACTCGATGTCATTGAAAATATCGTGATTTTTTTCCTCCAATGCTCCTGCGCAGGGGGGCGTTAGGGGTGTTGGTGCTGGTGTCGAATCAAGTGAGCCCATCAGGTGCCTTGCAACACCACCCTCGCACAGAAACTATTGATCATGACGTCCCATCCACATCCTCAATTCAAGCCCAATCCACTCCCATCCCCAGCACGTTACATCCCTATCAGGCTCTGGGGTCGTGTTGGAGGCAGCCAGGCTTCATCCAGCTGCCTATCTTGTGTCAAATTGAGGATGGCGGCGTCGAAGGTGGTTGAGCGAATGGCCTATCCCCTGGCAATATCTTCATGCATCGTGCAAGTGCAAATGCAAATGCACACCGAACTCGCCCCAGAGGCCAGGAGGCTCAAGGCCAAGGCTTAGACTTGCCCCGGTGATGTTTGTTTTTTATGAGGAGTTGGTGATTCAAAACTCTCTAGAAACACTTGCTCCTCCCCCTCCATCTTTCTTTACTCCAACTACAACCAACTACAACCAACTACACCCAACTACACCCAACTACACAACCTATCTCATCCTATTTTTTGCCATTAACGTTACGTTACTCACCCCAATCAAGCAAGGTTGGCGCCAACATCAAGCAAATAGAACCAACTAAACAAAGGAAGGCTCGATCCTCTCGTCGATTTAAATTCCCTTCTCTTTTCCCTCAGCATGGCCAAATACATCTCTCACGCAAACTACGCCGTGTCCGAGATCAAAACTATGTATCAAGCAACCGACCTCGAGCATCGCTCTCGCGAACAGCGAAACTTTCATGCCACCGAATCCTCTCTACCCAACGTTCGCAAGGTTGCTTCTGACAACCGTCCCACCCTCGCCGACAACGTCCTGTCCTTTTTGGGGCTATGGAATCCATTTCCCAAGGAGATCACCTCAGAAGACAATTTGTGGTTACTCGACAACACAGCCTACTGTAACCCACAGACTGGCGAATGGGAGGCAGAATTTGTGGCAGCTGTGTTTGATAAGAATAGCGGGGTAGAAGTCAGTACAGTTGTGGCAAATATCGCAGAGAAACTGGGCATTGCCAAGGGCGACGAGCAAGAAGCTAGGATCCAGGAAAGGCTCATACCCTTTGTCCAAGATATTTTGCCTGGAAGGGTGGTTAAGGTCGATCATGGCGCGACAATGGACTTCAGACTGGGTCCTGGTGGAAGAAATGGCATTTGTAGCGAAATTAAGACAATCCCAGAAGCTCGTGGAGGCGACGTTGTAGATGTCACTGCGCTCGTTCCAAATGGCACAACTGGAATTCTGAGATCACATACGTTCTATGCTGAACCGGAGGGCTGGGGTGTTATATCAGGTAGGACAACTACAATCCAACTCGTTATCGAAGCTGGCTTTATATACTAATATGTACTAGACATTGATGACACCATAAAGATTACCCAAACCAGCGACCCCATTGGCATCCTCCGCACAACATTCGTCTCAGATGCGACTCCCGTCGCAGGAATGCCTGAGCTCTACCGATACCTCGAGACACTTGTCTCCACAGAGTCTCCATGGTTCTATCTCTCCGCCTCTCCTTACAATCTATATTCTTTTCTATCTGCTTTCCGTCAAGAATACTTTCCCCAAGGAACAATGATCCTCCGTGATTCAAGCTGGATGAACCTTGCTGGTCTCCTCTCAAACTTGACTTTGGGAACGCAAGCTTACAAGGTGGATCGAATCTCGCGAATCCATTCTTGGTTTCCAAAGAGGAAGATAATTTGTATAGGAGATAGTACTCAAAGTGATCCAGAGGCTTATGGTGAAATGCAAGTACCCCTTTACATCCTTGCCCGTCTGTTCATTGTTTCCTATTAAAGCAACCACGTCGTCAAATACACAAACTCACATCACACAGATTTCGTAAACATCCAAATTGGATCCACCTCATCCTCATCCGAAAAGTCAAGGACATCGCAGCTCTTGGAATGGAAGAAAAGAATGATCCAAAGCGATTTGAAACAGCCTTCGAAGGCGTTCCAAAGAACTGCTGGTTTGTATTTGAGGATCCCTCTGAGTGTTACTCCATTTTGGGAAAGCGTATTGATAACTGATTCCTCTTTCGGGATTTCGTCGTGAGTCTTTCATTTCTAGCTTCTGTACACTTATAGGATTTTGGCGTTGGGGTGTGCTAGGGCTATAGTTGGGATACACATGTAGCACCTCAGTGTTTGGTAAGCGTTGGTCTTTAGGGCGTTGGTCTTGAACTTTTTGACTCGTCGGGTATGGGGGTCCAATATCGGATTGAAATGGATGGCGGCGATATTGCTTCCGCATATTGGGAGATGATTTTGATGAATAAACTGGTTTCTTTTTGATACTGTGTGTGCTCTGCGCTTCCCCTAATATCACTACCTTGATAATATCTTGACGATAAGAAGTTATATCTCAATGCATTACCGCTTCTGGAATTACTAGGGTTATAAGGTATCCACATTTACAATATGGGCTATGGCAAAGTCATTTGACTAACCAGGCTACTATTGAATACAAGACCGCCTGAGGCTCTCAAGTCCACTATGAATTAGTGGTACTACAAGTAATACTTCAAATGCGTACTGAAATCTGAATAGTGGAAGTAATAAAGTAATGGAATGGAATGGAATGGAATGGAATGGAATAGATGGTGTGTTTATTATATTCTTACTCTTACTCTTACTCTTACTATGTGCCTAGGTATTCATCCGATCTAATCACTGTATCTTAATTCAACTCTTACCCTTGGGATGGACGAGCGTTTATAAACAACCTTTTTATGTCTCTTTTTTCTTTTCTTCTTTTTTTAGAAAAAAGTGGGAATTGCGGAGTAGGATTAGAGAGTAGGTTTGTGGGTACCGGTCACGTGCCGGTCTCTCTGACAGTGGTATATAACTAACATTAAGCTGAGGGGTATCCAAGAAACAAACCCCCCTTGGCTTAACGGTATTATCCATGCGAAAGATGAGTTTCGAGTCCACCCCTCGGGGACACTCCCAACTCTGCTCTAGTAGAGGATGTGATATTTGTGAGCCATGTTTCTTTTGCACCCTCATTTTTTACATTTCTTTTTTTTCTTTTTTTCTATTCTCTCTTTTGTTAGGCGATAATTCACTTTTGCTAGGTAGGCGTTGTAGATAACACCTCGGACCATCGATTTGCATATATGATATCAGAATTATGTCTGTTCAGTATCCTTTTTGCAAACCAGAAGTCTAGAACTCGCCTCTGCATGATAAAAAAGTCGCCACCCCCAAGTTGGCCTCGCAGGGTACGTCCGGTGTGACGACCTCGATCTGTTAATTTACTAGATATATATCCTACTAACTTAATTTACTACTTAAGACTATGTTAATTCACTACTTAAGAGCACCTTAATTTACTATAAATAGCGTAATACCCTTTTCTAAATTAATTAGCATTCAGTACCTATATGTAACGATTCAAGATTAGTGAATCATGGCAAAAGCTTCGGGAACAAATCGCAATTCTTGTCCCCTACACGTAGATAGAGCCGATATTTATCGTCTTACCGATTCTAAAAGTAATAGTAATTTAACCTTTTATCTGGATACCGGATTCTTGAATATAAGTCTACAGTTTCCTTAGATACACTAACACTATGACTTCAGCCACCCAAGTCGGGGTAGTTATTGGTTGGTTGGTTGGTTGGTTGTTTGTTTGTTTTGATGGTGGTGTAATGGATGGATAAGTAGATAGGTAGATAGATAGATATTTGTGAGACTGATATATATCAAGATGAGAGAAAATATAGGTAGATTTTACTTTCAATTTTGGTATTGTTTTGTTTGGAGGTTGGTTGGAGGTTGGAGTGGAATAGTTAATAATAATAATAATGTTTTATTTATTAATGTTTTATTTATTAACGTTACGAAATGGTAAGGGGGTTAGCTAAAGTTTTGCTGGATATGATGTTTTATAAGTTAAAATCTTGTAAGCTTACTAGACTGCTTACTATATCTACTACGGAGTATATTTGGAATCCCGAATCCCTTTTCAGGGGCTGATTGATACCGACAAGTAATTATAGATTTATATCAAGGAATATGGGAGTTTTGTTTCTTTTTGGAACTTGGCTGGCGGCTGGGACATCATACGGTAGGTATATATAAACGTATGAACATTGCAATGAAGACTTAGACGGAGATCATTTGTGATGTTGCAAGGTCGTGTTGGGTCTCTTTGAGCTGTAAGACTTCAAGGTTGGAAGGCTTTGTTGATGTGGATGTTACTTGGTCAGACGTGAGACTATTAATGAAATGAAATAAATGGCTGGTTAGCTGCGGAAGAGTTCGAATATTTAATATAGAGTACTTGAACTAAACCAACCAGTAACAATGAAAAAAAAAAAAGGTAAATTGAGATTATTAGAGTGCTAACTTTCCTCGAAAGTCAATTCTTATTCCTCTGGAGTTTTGTTGTTGGGACTAGTACTCCTTGTCCTTGGGAATCAGGATTACTTTTTTTATTTTATTTTCTTGATTATTTAGTTACATGCGCTTTATTTTCGTTGTTTCCTGAGGCTGTAAGATGTACTCCCACGGAAGAAGGAAGGATAGCGTTGAAGTGTGTGATTGGGATAGTACTACTGTGACTATTTTAATGATTGATGTTAGTACTTAAGTAAACAAGATAAATGAAGAAAAAGTGTTTATTTGATAACTGGGACTTTTGCTGGATAAATACTCCTCTATAATTATCTCTTCTGTAGGTTATTATCATTGTATTGTATTGTTTCTTTGTTAAATTATTTCAGTTGTAAAGTCTTAGAAATTGAAAGTAGTAACAGGACGGGGTACAGAGGTGATATTACTTCACAGATCTAAGTTGATCTAATCTATCTGCTCTACAGTCTTCGAATATCTTGTCTGCTATACTGTAAATATTTTCTGATATCTGATATATTTCACCTAATGTACACCTGTTAGTAAAGGGGAATGTTAAATATTCCCATAGCTCGCGTAATTACGGTATTCAAACCGTGTTTGATATTATATCTGATTAAATATAAAACCTGTGTATTCGTTCAAATAATCATACTCCTTTAGCTTGAACTATGGGATGGATATAGCCTACACATGACCACCCTTCGTTCCTATCATCATAAAGAGGAAGCAATCGTAATAGTACCCAACTTGACCAATAACCTCAGATACAGTACCACAAGCGGAAGCGCAAGCGAACGCAAGTAACATATATATTACTCACAACCCAATCTTTCTAAACAGAAGTCAACTCAACCACGATCAATACAAGGATCGTATTTCCGCCTCCTATATCTGCCCAACCGTAACACAGACGTCGCGACCAGAATGAGGAGGGCCAGGGAGGTGGCGCGCTGCTCTGGCAAGGTAAAGCCTCTTTCAGAGGTCCTTGAACGTTCAAGAGCAGATGCGAAGATGGGCTTTACATATAAGTCTTATTGCGAGATTTCCTCGTTTATACTGTTCCTGCAGTTGGTGTTACTGGTCGCATGGTCGGAGGGTAATATCAAGATCTTGGAAGCAAGGATTGTAGATATTTGAAGAGAAGACTGCCTTATAGAAGACTATTGTAGCCGGGTATTAGGGTTTATGCTACTCCCTGTAGAAGGCGTATCTGGTATCCAGTATCCACTGTTCTATCTCCGTTATATCTGCATACGCTGACGCTGCCACATTGGAGGAGGTAGCTTGGCTTGGCTTGCCTGTGAACTCCCGTTCCTTTCAGCGGAGACAACTGCTCATTGACAGCAAGTATACCAGAAGCGGAGGAAAACCACGCAAAGTATGTGGGATAAATAGGTGAATTAAGGCTCAAAACTTGGGCAAGCATCTTGCTTCTAAACCTCCCGCAGCTACTAAGTCTCACTCCTATGACATACACTTCGTTATTGCTGAAGTAGCAACAAGCGATTGAAGAACCAACAAGCGAGCCCTCCTGTTACTGTAAACACAAACACGAGGACATTTGGAGTGAGGGCCTTGATTTAGTTGAATATGGCCTTGGGTTGTGCAAGCATATCCAACTTCAATCATGATCAGATGGTAGAAGTGAATGGGAGATGCGTAACTCCAAAAGAAGGATAAAATCGCAGAAGATCTTATCTCGACTTTCACGTTACAGATCTCATCCCTAATACCTCTATCTTCCACCTCGGCCGGGCTTAGACTTCGTCGAAATTCGATACCAGCTACTTATATCTATAAGCATTTGCAGGACCTGCCCTGTCTAACTCACGTATGGGAAGCATGATTGGTCGACCATCGCTTAAGATCCTTTCTTGCACTAGGAGGATCAAGTACTGGATTTTCATCTCTATCTCTATCTATTCCCGAAGTTATCTAGCTCGACGAGCGGCTTATCATTCTGGGTATCAAGCAGACTTTGTCTTGCCACAAGTACAGCCTTTTATTCTCCCCCATGGAGCATACGGCATGTTTCGTCAAGTGCTGGTACACATGGCTGAGCTAGAGTCAAGGTCCTCAAGCCGAGTGCGTCAAATTCGAACCGTGAGTCAACAATAAATTTGGCGAGAGAAAGTATACAGCTTTAAGAACTGTACCAACAGTTATCACGGGATACATGTGTGCCTGAAAAGCTATATCCGAGTGCCTTATACTTATCCCCGATTTACCCAACCATATAACTCAGATAGGACTCAGGTAGCCTCGTCACCCAAATCTCTAATCACGCACATCTCCTTTTTCTGGTACGATAACCATGTCTACCTACTTTGAGAAAGGAGCCACGTCCTGTCGGTGTTTGTCGACTTGTGTAGCTCCAATGAAGAAGCTCAATTCCAGCTTGTGAGAGGTGACCGTCACCCCCCTAGCTCCGGCTCTTACTCCAGCGGAAATAAATCTGCTGCCGTCGACCCGTCACTGCCGCAGCCCCCACGTCTAGCTACTCAATTCACCTCGCAGGGTCATACAAGCTACTTGAATACGACCGCCGTAGAAAAAAACCTGCAATACCGCTGCTAAGCGGTGGAGGGGATTCGAAATGAGGTAATTCAACAGAAATCGTACTTCATTTTGCCACAGACGTATGACCGATGATGCGAACTTGAATTCCCAGTATTTTTGATAGGAAACCAGTGAAGTGTAAGTGTAAGTGTTGACCTGGTGGCAAATTTGTCTCAAAAGATCAATTACGGAGGTAGGTTCTATTTCCGTCTACTGCCATCCCGTTGTATATTCACCTTCTCACCAGTGAAGACTGGCAGCTTCACATGTCAGTCAGGGCCTGTCAGGCTGTCTGCTGTACCACTAGACTGTATCAAAATTTTCAACCAAAAATAGATAGTCACGTAAGTAGTAAAGATCGACATTTTTATCAAAAGGAAATTAGATATCGCAGTGAAAGCAGGTTGTCTAGAACCAGTAAAATGACTGCTGAAAACTCTGAATTTGAGGCTGTGTTGACGTAAGTAGCAAAGATCGACGGTTTTGTTGAACATAGGGTGAATGAATCGAGTGAATATACAAATCTGAGTGAGGGGAAATTACTGCGGAAAACTCTAAATTTGGGGGTGTCGTCGCGTAAGTAGCAGAGATCGACGCGTTTTTACAGAAGAGGTGAACAACACAAGTAATCATCGCAACCTTCCTAGACTTAGCTATCTGTTGAGAATATCAAATTGAAGACAATAGTAGCGTAATCATTTCAAAGCAACACAATGGCTTGCTTTTCGATCTAATATTGTACTGACAACGCGAAGGTTACGCGATGACCTCGACAATTCGCGAAAAATCTGCTTATGTAATCGATCTCGCTTAATCTTGACAACCCCCTATTCACCTCACCTCAGATTCACCACGACTTCACCACGACACTTCTAATTTCCCAACCACCCCAACGCGACAATAGCAAGCCAATAAAACGTTGAATTGCATGCAGGTTTGATGAGCAGTTCACGTGAGCGGCACAATCAATCGCGCGCACGCCATTGAGAAAATTCTCAGTTAGCGCGGATTTCCCCTCCATATAAACGACCTTCCTCCCCCCCCTCTTTCGAACTTTTTTTCTTTTCTCTTTAGCGGCTCACAGCACCACCACAACCACCACAACCACAAACACAACCACAACATCTCTCTCTCTCTCTCTCTCTCTCTCTCTCTCACAAAAAAAAAAAAAACCAACCAAACCAAACCAAACCAAACCAACCAACCACCACCAACATGTCTACCACCACCATGGCTTCGTGCAATTCTTGCACTCGACTCTCTGCCCAGATCATTCAGAACAACCGAATCTCTGAGCGCCTGAGACAAGATCGGGATGGGCTCCGATCTCGTCTCACTGCAGCGGAGGGGAAACTTGGGGGCCAGAAAGAGGCTCTCAACGATCTCCACCGTTCGCAGAAGGGCCTCAGAAAGACCGAGGCGGACTTGCGGCACCAGAACCGCAGTCTGGAGGCCAGCGTCGCGGCGTTGGAGTTGGTGGTCGACCACCGGGAGAGGGACCTGGAGGAGATGACCCGGAGTTACAAGAGGGGTACATCAAATCCACGTCCGTCTCCTTCAAGGAGAAGGAGAGGTGGATCGACCGGCAGGTGTGGCACCGAGGGTGGGCGGAGACCCGGGTGCGGGAGTTGGAGGCGGAGTTGGAGGAGGTTCGGGGGCGGGCGGGGGATTTGGCGGTGGAGAGGAGTCGGGTGGGGGCGGAGTTGGAGGAGAGGATGGTGGTGGAGAGGGAGCTGCGGGCGGAGTTGGAGGTGGTGGGTCGGGAGCGGGACGGGTTGGAAGGTGAGGGTGAAGGAATTGGAGGGGAAGTGGTTTTCTCGGTGGTCGGCGATGCAGAATTTCGCCCTCTTCTTCGCCATGGTCTTGGCCATGGCAGCGACTTTCACCTTGCTCGCCTACAACTGGCACGTGGTCACCCGACTCGTGCCGACACCAGCCGCGATCTCCCGGTTCCTTCCTTCGTGGGTTCCTCGCTATGTATCGACTTTCCTCCGGTACATTCACAACGCGTTGGCACGGTACGCGCCTCATTGGCTGTACCGTCGACTACCGACATGGCTCCTGCCTGTCCGAGGTCATCTTAGCCGCGCCGTGATGTACCGCATGCAGGCCACGTTCTCACCGGTCTGTATGCCAGATACTAGCATGGGTCCCTACGACCTCATTGTTCTCCCGGTGGAAATGGCAATTCCCCCTGTTGGATCTTGTGGCTTGACGGACCTCAGATGTTTTATTTACAAAGGTCTTGAGTGGTATGGTTTAAACCATCCACCTCACATCTGAGGCATCACCCGGGCAAGTCACTCCAACTACCTGTATTCCCCACTTTTTGTACTCGCTGTCTCCCCCCTTTCCTTACTTTCATCGGCTCTCATCTCATTAATCTTCTGCCCAAGACTTGGTTCGTCGTCATCTCGTTCACGCGCATCCGCCGCTTGGGATCGCTTCGGCGACCTCTTGCTTGCGTTGTATGTCCTGTTCAAGAAAGCGAATTGGGTCTAGGTGGGGGACAATGGTTTAGTTCCTTTCGTCGTGTTGACCTTCTACAGCTCGAGATCTCTTCGGCGAACTCGTGTTCGTAGTTGGTGCACATGGGGCTTTACTGTTGTTGAGTGGGAAAAGTGATTGTGGGTTGGGGTTGATATGCTTTTTCTTTTGTTTTTTTTTATGGCTGGACCGTTTTTCTTTTTTTTCTTTTGTTTTGTTTTTTATGGATGGACCATGGTGCTTTAATGTGGTGGAGGGGACGATGGCACATGGTGGTGGAAATGGATTTGTTCTGGTGTGGAAATGGAGTTTTTTGTTTTGGTGTGGAAACCTGACTTCAATATGCAAAAGTGAATATGCCTGTGAAGTGAAAATTTTCATCTGTAATCTCCCCTCTTCCCGCTTCAACCTGACCACTTCCCCTTCATCCCATCGCACCACTTGCCCTTTACCCTTACTCCTTCCCTCTCTACCACCTACCCATCCCACCACTTGCCCTTTACCCTTACTCCTTCCCTCCCCACCACCCAATACACCAGGGCACAGCCCCAGGCTAAGGGCATAACTGTCATAGCAGGATATGACCTTTGATCTCACAGCCTCGAGATTCAATCCATCTGCCCTCATCACACTTGAGATACCACACCCATCTAGACTCATGAGGACCAAGCCCAACCATGTTCAGAAGAGACGCAGTACTCCAGCACCAGCAAAAGGTCATACACCAAACTACTTCCCATATCCAGGAATCGAGATGGAACTCAACGAGTTTATGAGATTACATATAGCGCGTTTCCAAAAACAAAAAATACGTAAATATCTACAAACATCCCACCTCTCAAATCCCAACCTCATCCGCAACATCCAACCAAAACCCACACCTTTCTTTCAATTGCCCCATCCCCACATTCCCAAACCCATCCCCCCTAACAACAAACTCCGCACCAGTACTCTTCGCCTCCGGCACTCCAACCTGGGTATCATCAGTAAGTTTCTCCCAATTCGGATCACCCTCTTGAAAAAAACCCGCAAACGCCCCCGTAAACCCCCGATAAACCAACGGATCCCCGATCTGCACCTCATTCACAGAATTCCAATAGATCACATCACTAGCATGTTTAGCAGGAGGAATCGTATATTCGCCCACGTAACTTGTATTTTGGGCTGCGAGTGCGAGCCAGTAGGAGGGACAAGTTAGGGTTGAGTCGCGGAAGATGAGGCCTGCTTGGGTTGTGATGGTTGAATATGCGGGGAGCGTTTCGGTTGTGCCGTTTGGGGGGTAGAGGGTTAGGAGACGGGCACGGTTGGGGGGTGTGAGGTGGGGGAGGTAGGTTTGTAGCCAGCTGGTTAGGGAGGTTGTTGTGTTGAGGGGGGGGATGAATGATTCTCCTGGTTTATGTTAGTGGAGTCTATGATTATTGTTGGGTGTAATGTAGAAGTTAGGGATATTTACCTTCAAACGTATTATACATCCCCCAACCCGACTCCAACTGCATCCCTCCACTCCTAACCGCCTCACTAAGCGACATCTTCAAAAACACCCCATCAATAACCGGTGCCCAAGCAAAATAATTCGCACCATACTTCGCATCCGCAGCAATAGCCGCCGCCGCATCAGAAAGAACCCCAAAGTCAACAGTCTTTAAACACTTCAGACTCTCATCCCCACTACATCCCGTCATACGGGCGAGTTTCTCGTAAAGTTCTTCCGCTTCGGGAGCATCAAATCTATAAGTCTTCGGCCAGAAAGGAGAACTCGCCAAAGCACGATTAAACAATTTCTCTTTCTTCCCCCTATACCCGTACCCGTACCCATACCCAGCACCCTCACTCCCACCACCCTCATCCATACCCCCACCCATAGTCCTAGCCGTACTCAAAACCTGTGCAACAACCGACCCCCCACCAGCCGACTGACCAAAAATACTTACATCCTCAGCATCCCCCCCAAATACCCCCGCATACCTCTTAACCCACCTCAAAACCGCCTCCTGATCCAACAACCCGGGATTTAAATCCGAATTTGCATCCGCAGCAATCCTCGATCCAGGAAGGAAACCAAAAGCGTTCGTTCGATAATTGGGGTAGATCATGAGAAAGTCGTTTTTTGGGGAGGTGTTGAGGATTGGGTAGCCGGATGGGGGGAGGGATTGGGAGCCACCGCCGCGGATGAAACCGCCGCCGAAGAAAGAGATTACGATGGGACGGAGGGGATGGGGGGGGTGAGTTAGGGTAAAGGGACGGGAGTAGAGGGTTAGGTAGAGGCAGTCTTCTTGGCCTGTTATTTGGGGTCTCTGTAATCCGTCTACATTAATAATTACTCTTCAACATATTTCCAACCAAACCACCTCTCTTTTTAAAATGAAGCGAGATTCCGATTTTGATTTCCCACCCTCATCGTATGAATTAAGAAAATACCAAACTCACAGAAGCAGGACAAGGATCAAAACCCCTATTCGAGTCATATACCTCCCCCGTTACGTTCTCAGGGGGTTGAGGACCTCGAAATCGGTTTTCTCCCAAAGGTGGCGCGGCGAATGGTATTCGTCGGTAGATCGTGATGTTATATTTTTCATCGTAGATCCCTGAAAAGGTACCGTAGTCTAGGGTTGTGGTTGTTTGTTGTGCTGATAAGGGGGTGATTTGAAGGAGAATGATGAGAGTTATGTATTTTGTAATGAGATTAGGTATCTTGAGGTAATTCATGATTGCGATACGTTAGCGAATCTGAGGGGAAGTCTTATAAATGTTCTGAATACTGGTGTAAAGAAGCCAGCCATCAACTTCAACTTCTTCATACGAACCACGAAAAACCACAATAGATGGGATGAATCCAAATAAATATATAAGAGAGTTTTACGGAGTATCTGAATTAACACACGACTTAATGTTCTGACAAGGAAGTGCGGGGAAGTGCGAAACCCACTTCCCCGGAGGGTGTGTTGTAGACATGGGGGGAGGATATAAAGTTTTGACCAGGCCGGGTAAAGTACTGTTGTACCGCACAGGGGGTGTCGGGTAATGTGTGCGGATTTTTGGGGGATGATTTTTCCGCTTTGTGGAATTTGTAGGATTGGAATGGGTGATATGATGGATTGTCATAGGGATTGATTTACTACTCGTTCTGTTTTTTCAACCTGGTGCTTGTAGGCACGGCAGTTTTGGAATTTTTGGGAGACAAAAGATGGGTCATGTGATACTTCTTGATCACCAGATAGAGCATTTCTGCAAACCTCATATAATTTTGAACCGGAAAAGAGTTCTCTTGGTAGCCCCCATCTCTCAAAACGTCATATTATCTTTTCCTCAAATTACAACGATATTATGGACACGTGACTCCATCAACCACAGCAGGTGAGCTGGAAGCAATCACGCATCAAAAGCACCTTAGAGCTTCAACAGGCAGAATACCCTCAGCAACCTCCTTGAACAGCCTCGTTCTCTCCCTCTTAGTCTCCAACCACTTCTCACTCAAACTCTCAACCCTTGTCCCACCTCTTTCCACAATATCCCGGTTAATCCAATCCACCAACCCATCAACATACTCAACCTCATCCAACTTCATAGAATGAAAATTCCTTCCATAACCTTTCCGTACCACCCGCTGTTCATATTCATCTCTCATCTCATTTTCGGTTGGTAAATCAACCTTCCCAGAGAACACACCCGCCACAGCAATAGCAAGATATTCAAAAAACACAAAGGTGGCTGTATAATAAGGAATTCCAACAAATGCCAACGTAGAATCTGGGATATAGAAAATATCTTTATGGAGATTATGGACTTGTGTTCCATCTGTGATAAGGATTTTATCGTCTGCTTTTTCGACTGGGATTTTGGGGTTGTGGAGGTGTGGGAGGAAAGGGAGGGATTGGTGGTAGCCTGTGCAGAGGATGACTCGATTGATGTTTTCTAGTTTTGTACCGTTTTTTAATGTGACAGTTCCTGATAATGTTTTGTTGGTGGAAGGTTTTTGTGGGATGGAAAATGATGAGACTTCGGATATGCGGGCTATTGAGGGATGGAGGTATGTTATTGGGAGGTCGTAGGCGCCCCCTCGGGTCGATTGGTAGATTTTCTTTGCTGAGGGGGCGATTTCTTTACCGATGTCCACTGGATTTATGTTAGATGCTTGTGCGATGAAATACTTAAATGGAAGTGAGTTGGGATATGTAGGGAAATATTCGCTTACTGGCTGATACCCCAGCGCCTATGAGTAGAACATTCTGTGATCTTTATTAACAACAATCTCAAAAATAGAAGTCAGGTGGACTTACTTGGTCATCAAACCCAACCGGTTTTCTATAACCCTTAGAATGTTGAACTCTATCCGGCCATAACGATTTCCACTCTTTCAATCCAGGAATATCCGGAACGCGAATAGTATGATAATGACCACTAGCCACCACCACAGCATCGAATTTCTACATCTCGAATCAGCCACTCGATTCGCATCTCCCTATCATATCTCAACTTACATCAACCCTGCTCACAAAATCCCATTCTCCATTCTCCATCTTAACTAAACTAACACTCTCAACAATCCACTTCCCCTCCTCCTTCACAACCTTCTCAACACTAGTATGGAACCTAATCAAGTCTTGCACACCAAACTTCCGACTATACGATTGGATATACCTCTGTTTATCAACCGGAGTAACCCAATCACCGGTTCCCTCCGGCCAAGCATGATCTTGAAGCTGCTGCATCGAAGTAGGAATATTATTCTTCAAATTCTCATATGCCGGTCCTGGGGGTGCAAACAAGAGTTCGATTTCAGACGACTTTTGTTTTTCGCCATTTTGGCTTCTGATGAGTTTTTTGATGTCGAGAGGTGGTGGTGTTGGTGATTCTAGAGGGTATTGTGGTTCTGGGGCGGTTAGGGGGTTATATAGCCTGTTGTTTATTGGAATGTTAGACGAGTTCAAAGGGTCGGAGGTGGAATTTGAAGACTTACCAGTTCCCTCCTACTTTCTCGGAGCGCTCGTAGATTATTACTTGTATTCCTTCTCTTTTGAGCCATTTGGCTGAGACTATGCCACTTACACCCGCTCCGATGATAGCGACTCGATTTATTTTCTTCCCACGACTCATGATGTTACAAGATTGACGGATGTAAATACTTTGAGAAATACAATTATAATCATCTCCTATTGAGATAACTCATAAATGGGTATTCGATGCAAAGAATGGGAGGATTGGTCATGTTGAGGGGTTAGGGGAAGCACATCAGGTTCAGGGTCTCTGACGTGATTTGCAAGCGACGAATGAAGGTTTGCTTGATAAGCTGATAAGGATTATTTCCTTGCATGTTCTTGATGGGAGTCTTGTGTGAGGTGGTATTTGGAAAGAAATCGTATGTTTATACATTTGGATTTTGAGGAGTTTCTTTGCGGGAATTGTTGTATAGGGGTGCGTCGCTTACCTTGCCCCACTTTGGCTGTCTGGGCGGAAGGAATGGACTTCTGATCCCCGTTGGCTGAGCACGACACAAGTGAGTAATCATTATGTATATATCAGATAAATATATCCAGAGGAGTAGTAAATATAGGGATGGCTTGATTGTCTTCATTGACAGGAAATATAAAGGAGAACATAAGCGAAACTCGAAGCTCTCGGTTTCATTTCGTCCTCAATCTCCGGGTCTTCTTTTGGAGTAATTCTTCGCCGTCCTCAGTGGCACCCCCCTCCTGTTCATTCTTCATAACCAGTTCTTCATCAGTAGCAGGTTCCTCTTGCTTTCTACTTCTTGTTCGTTTTCATCGTCCTCGTTGTTGTCATCGCCATCATCCTCTGTCTCACTCTCTACAACAGTCATCGCTGTCTTGCTGGGAGCTTTCTTCAGGCTCTCAAAGTATTCAACTTCCGATTCATAAATTTCATTCTGGTCTTCCTCATAACCATCTACATCAGACTGCAAGAACAATGGCGTGGCAGTTTTCTTTGAACTCGATATCCAAGGAGTCTTTGTGGATATTCTCCCCACTCGTGTCTAGTCCATAACTGTTGCTTGATTTGAATGGGTGAAATTCCTTCTTCTTGATGATTAAGAGATCCGGAGCTGTAATCCTCTTTGCTGTTCCTAGATGGCTCAATAGTTTAAATAATCTTTTTTGTCGTGCTTGAAAGGCAGAGATGATGGGAATGGGCTTTACATCGTCCATGCCATCATTATTTTCAGCTTCCATACCCCCCAAAGTGGACCCAGGTCCCTTCTCCTCACTGGTATCGTTAATCTTGGAACTCGATTCGCAGACAGTCTTCACTCCTTTTCCTTGCGTTCGATCTATAGATTTATCGGCGCAACTTTTGTCTTCGTCGTTGTTCCTAGATTGCAAAGCATAAATGCCATCTTCCGATTGTTTTTCATCCACTTCATCGGCGCTGAGAATAAACTCAGAGTCCTCATTTTCCAGAACTTTTAAGATGAAGCGGGCACCCCACAACGACAAGCAATGATCATACGGTATCCCGCAAAGAGAGCCCTTCTTTCCAATGGCCTCACTACCGTATGTTCATCATGTCTGTTGAGTCTAACAGCCGCGAGAATTTCATCCTTCTTTCCTGATTGCGGGACTGGAACACCTCGAGCATCCAAATATGCCTTCAGTCTTGACTGACTCCATGTAGAAATAGCAGTATTAAATGCGTCTTCGGCCTTGAGGGTAGCACTGTCAGAAGCACGGGCATATTCGTTGGCAGCTTAGGTATTGATAGAATTTGATGATTTCTTTTTCGAAAACTTCCTTTTTGGTGATTAAGTCTCCGAGTTTTTGTTTGCTTCGTGCTCGATCTTGCAACGATTCTAGTTGGCGGGAATTTTGTGATCTCGTGGAAGATTCTAAGTTAGTGATTAGTTATACTATAAGTTTCATGAGAACTAAAAGAATTTAGTTACTAAAGTAATTATTAGAGATTGATTGCCTAAATATTCTTTCGTTCCTGCCCTCCCAGATTTTCACCGAAGATTACCCACACCTCAACTGGCCATCTCTGTACTTTAACATGACAAATAAGCCCTTCCCTCTCAGCAATCAGATCTGTAAATCATCGGCCAAGTGGCTCAATTGGGAGAATGTATGATCTGGTAATGCGAGATAAACCAACTTCTACTGAAGCAGAGTTCGTCCGAGCATACTATAAGCTGTGCTTGGTTTTTTGCTTTTTCAGTTTCTGGTAATTTTTTTTTATATTATTTTAGTAAAGGCGATAAGATTGGATATTTAGAGTTGAGGTTGACGTGTGGGAGGGTAAGTGAATAGAGGTTGTAGCTGGGACGCGCTTTCTTGACAGGAAATATTTCAAAACACGATCACTCTACTTTTAAAGAATCGACGAAATGTAACATAAAGTTCATCCTACACGTTTAAGCCAATGTATCCCAAAAGGGTTTTACTTTCGCTGGGAACATGAACTCGCAGGGGTGTACATCATTTACTTCCTCCATCTCACTTAGTCCATGTTCAGTATCGTCAACCTCCTACTTTCATTTCAGGGAGTTGATTTATTGGTAGAGTGACAACGCGTACCTCATCCTCTTCACTCTTGAAACCTGGCCCAGACATCACGTCTTCATCCAATTTTCCGTCTTGGTCATTGATTTGCGTTTCTAATTCTTCTATCTTATTAGAATTGACCTGATCTATACCCGAAGTTGAGCCACACCATTTGGCTCGCTGTATTATCAGAGACAAAATAAGTACAACCCTCAAAAACAGTCTTCACTACGGGCACCAGGGCATTGGTACAAGTAGGGAGGTTGTAAGAAGGACTTGTTCAAATACATGGTATGTGATAGTGAGAGAAAGTCCTTAATTATTTCAAGAGGGAAAGTCTGTACCTTATATGCTTTTATCTAACAAAGGGAACCGTTTTAGGTATAGAAAGTTATATAATTTCAACAGAACAGCATATAGATAGCTAGAAAATTAAAAAATGGATACATCTAATGACTTCGAAGTCGCCCCAGTAGCATTATTATCGCCGAAAAAAGCAATTTTCAGGTATACTTAAAAATGTAGATTGCGGAGCTCTCGTAAGGTGGCAAATGCTTCGTACGGTACAGTAGGATCTGAATTGCAAAACTTGAATTGAGAGCTCAACCACAAAATATTCCAGTACAGAAATGAATGACTCGCGATTCATGATTCATGAAAGACAGCTCGGAGATGAGACTGTTCGTGGTTAAATCCGGGCCGACGGCATTGAGGGGTTCTGAATTGTTGCACACCGCATCTTAAGCATAATGACTTTAAGCTTTTTCATCAACGGGTTTTGGGGCTTTTGGGGGCCAAAAAGCCACGCGGGATGGTGTTTCATAGTACCACCCCTGTGATGTGATGTACAAAAACGCAGAATACCCAGATGGTCGCATTTGGCTGAAATGCAACTATTCATTCGCACTACCAACCTGCTTCGCCTATAGGTCACGTGGTATATCGTGTCTAGGGGCACACCCGCATAATTGTTAGAGAACACGAACCATCCAAATGGCAGCTGCCATCTGAAGCTTGATGGTAGTGAAAATGACAGGAACGACCTCGTTGGCAAGTGCGAGCGTTGACAGAAGTGCAGGTGCGGGTGCAGGTACCTGGCGATACCTCACGGTTCCTTCGCAGTGTATTTCAAATCGCACATGAATTGATATCGACAGACTGACGCAAAGCTGCTAACCTCCACCTCCAGATTTCCCCGCTCCACACTGCTGCAATCGTCCCTGAATAACCTCATGGTTGGCCATGGACGCTCCAGATGAAGACAAAGATGTGGTACTCCAACGCTCTTCAGAAGAAATCATCGCGGCACTCAAGACCTCTGTAAACTCATTTGTGCGAAAAAGCGAGAAGAAGAAGGTCCGACGCGATGTTCGAGTGCGCGAGACACAGGGAATCCTCAACTTGGTACCATATGCCCAATATCCCACTAGACCCACACTAGCTAATACGATCAATAGCTTGAACATTTTCAAGAACTCCCTCAACTTCTAGATCCACATCTC
Organism: Hymenoscyphus linearis; assembly: GCA_900536425.1. Classification (NCBI taxonomy): domain Eukaryota; kingdom Fungi; phylum Ascomycota; class Leotiomycetes; order Helotiales; family Helotiaceae; genus Hymenoscyphus; species Hymenoscyphus linearis. The sequence continues at coordinate 39,024 of UNPR01000124.1, forward strand.
CAAACTCTCGTTCCCATTCTTGCAGATGCATTCCTCCAGTACCTTGCGCGAGAACAAAGCTCCGAGCCGAAAGTAACCCCCAAAGTCCCCAACGAGTCCGACCACCTTCTGCAGCCCTTGTCGCAGGCAATCTGCCAGCTTCTGTATACATTCTGCAAGATTCGAGGTGGAAAAGTCATTGTCAGGTTTTTGAGCACCGAGACTCGGTTTTTGGAGCTGCTCTTGTCGGCTATCGAGGCGGGTAATCTAGAGGCGGACGGCGACAACCTGAACGGACACACATGGCGTTGGGAAGAGCGCTATGTCACCCTTCTTTGGCTTTCACAGTTGTTACTAGCCCCATTCGACTTGTCGACCATCTCGTCAACCGATACCATAAATGGCACCTCGAGTACGATTCCCGGCTTGGTGTGGCCAGAAAATGTTCCGGGAGTTTCTGTGCGGGTGATTTCGCTCGCAATTAAACATCTTTCTTCGCCCGGAAAGGAGAGCGATGCCGCAAAGGTGCTTCTCGTACGTATTGCAATGCGTCGGGATATGCAACAACTTGGAGTATTGGACTGTTTGACACGGTGGGCTGTTTCCAAGTTTCGTACCCCTGAAATGGATGAGAGCCCAGCTCAGCATTATATTGGCCTTCTTTCCTTCCTAGCAGGCCTTCTTGCTTCTTCTGTTGGTACTAGTGACATGCATCAGCATCTTGAAGGAATCTTTGTCCTAGCCCAAGGAATTGTTGACACTGAAACTCCACTTTTCGTGAGCATCAATGATTCTGCTGTTGCCCGAAAACATGTTATTAAGATTATCCGAACAATCGGGCTTCTTGATCTGCGAAATACTTCCAGTGATGCCACCCAAGCCAGAATTGAAGGTACGATTGGGCACCTGCTGGGCTTTCTTGCAGACAGGTCCACTCCGGTCAGACTTGCAGGCAGTAAGGCCCTTAGCATGGTAACTTTGAAGCTTGACGAGGACATGGCTTCAGAGATTGTTGACGCGGTTATCAACGATCTGAGTGGAAACGGAAATCCTTGGCAAGGTGTCTCCGCGACGGACGACGTGAAGTTGTTCAATTTGTCTGCTGCTGATGAAATGCACTGGCACGGATTAATTCTTACACTTTCACATCTGTTATATCGTCATGCTATCCCAGCGACAAAACTTGGTCCCATCTTGTCCTATCTCATTGTAGGTCTCTCATTCGAAAAGCGAAACACATCTGGGGCATCCGTTGGCACCAGCGTACGCGATGCTGCTTGTTTTGGTATATGGGCTTTGGCACGGAGATATACCACGGCTGAGCTGAGATCGGTCGCTTTGGACACCTCGGAAGCCGCATCTCTTTCTGCTACTTTTACCATTCCCCTTGATATCCTTAAAGCACATTCTCAGGACTTAGTTGTCCAAGGATTAGCTGTAGAACTTGTCATTTCCGCTTGTTTAGATCCCGCTGGCAACATACGTCGGGGTTCTTCTGCTGCATTACAGGAGCTTGTTGGCCGACACCCAGACACCATTATCGAAGGGATTACACTTGTTCAAGTAATAGACTACCACGCGATCGCTCGTCGTTCAAGGGCACTTCAAGAGGTTGCACCACCAGCAGCACTTCTGTCACGCATCTACTCCAACGCTCTTGTTGCAGGACTTGTTGGCTGGCGTGGTGTTGGTGACAGTGACTCTTCTATGAGGCGCATGAGCGCGATTGCATTTTCAAAGATAAGTTGGGCAGATCAGCATTCGAGTACCAGCTTGCTTCCAAGCGCCGCAATCGTTGATTCTCTGAAGCGCCTTGTTAATCGTTACCACGAGTTGCCGGTTCGAGAGGCCAGCGAACGGCATGGAGTACTTTTATGTATTGCAGGCATCACTGAAGGCTTGCGACCATTCCTCGGAATATCGAATGTTAAAAGAACTCTGGAAGAGCATGTCCTTCTAGCACTCCAACAGCTTGTGGATATTGTCATCTCTATGTACATCCCATTACTCGAAGATGCAGAACAAAACATAAAGACGAGGGGAGCAGCCGACTTATCAGGGGAGGGTATAAGCCGTATTCTGCTTTCAATCATTCCGCTTGTTAGAGCAGAGCCTATATTGCGCTGGTTCGCGGAGTCTTCCATGTCACAATCACCAGGTCGTAGCGAAAAGGAGACGTCAAGTATACTATGCCAGCTTGATATACCTTTATGGCACGGAGGAGCTGGTTCAATTGTTCCAACCGAAGCTTTGACCAGTTGTCAGAATTCTTATGATTCTGGCTTCCCTCCCATGAAAGCAATCATGGAACCAGCAAAACGACTTTTGGTTCAGTTCGCAAATTTGAAAGAGAAGGAATCAATTCAATCTGTCACTGAGGCATTGTCAAATTATATCCTTTTACTTGAGAAAACAGAAAGAGCAACCGTGGTTATGGAAATGATTGAAGCAGTCACAGTCGATGGCAACAGTGGGCGAACAGGACAGGGTAAAGCCCATTTGCAATCAGTTTTCGTGATTTTACCGCTGATAGAAGATTCCCCTTTGAATCCCAAGGGCTTGCAAGAGAAGGCTTTCGCCACTCTGCATTGGAGATGGACTCTTGGTCATGATATCGAAACGAGAGTAACAATCTTGGAATGTCTTGCCAATAGCAGTGCACTTCTCACCCACACAACGAAATTCACGGCAATGATTCGGGAGGGTCTCGATGATTATACTACTGATAATCGAGGTGATGTTGGCTCCCATGTGCGTATCGCCGCATTGAGGGTCGTTGACGTATTTGGCCGCAATCTTGATTCATCTGATAAACGTGGTCAGGCAATGTTCCATACTTTCGTTGGAAGAATTCTCAGATTAGCCGCAGAGAAGCTTGACAAAGTCCGAATTGAGGCTCAAAAGGCTTTGATCTGGGCGATGAGAGACGAACCAGAGTAAGTTGTGCGAAGTATAACGAAGTTTCATACTAACTTTCATAGTCATCGAGGCATGTTTCTCAAATTATCACCAACTTCTTATGAATACTATGCAACGCTCTTAGCTTTTCCTGCACACTATCAGTTAGATGGCCTCATCTACCAGGTGCAATGGCTGGCACAGATTCTGGAAGGTTATGTTCTCTCTGCGGATACAGGTTCGCAGGACGTTGTACGAGCAAGTCGAGACGCACTCGTAGAGTTCTGTGATGCGGAACCGGAACGTGCTACTATTGTCACCTGCGCTCTGATCGACCTCTTGACTACCAGCATAAACGACAAGAACGAAAGGATCCTACCTTCGGTCTTGGAAGTCATTGCATTCCTGCTCGACATGGACATCGTCCAGAGATGTCCAATCAGGTAAGCTCTATCTTTGCATGTCCCCCCATAGAACCAAAATACTGATGCTATTTTTTCTAGTCTCCCTGAGCTGTTTAAGCTCGTCCAGAGATCACACTTCCAGACTAGGAATGTCAAGAAGTTGGAGGCGGCAGTCAAGGTATACGGTGGTATGATACCAATTCATACGGGCGTGTTGAAGAAATTGACGAGTATGCTTCTTCATCCCTTCCCGAGGGTTAGAAACTTGGTTGCGGAGGAGCTATGGATTAAGAGCGGTGTTGGTAAGGGGGTTAACTGGACGAGGGCTTCGCAGACGGATGTTGCGAGATTGAGGGCGGAGTTGGGTGTTGTTTGAAGGATTGTGTTCTGAGGGAGAGGAAGCGATGGTAGTAGCATAGTATATCCTAGAGAATGGATATGTTTTATGGTATTTAATTGCCGTTTGACCTGTTTAATTAGTGAAACCCCGCAAATACAGATGCAGATACCGATACCAAACTTCGAGATCCATCTTGTGGTTGCTGGCACCTTTAGATTATGCGCGGTTCATGCACGAATGGCTAGTAAAATTCGGAAATAATGAACTATATGGCATTCTTCCCAGTCTATTCCAGCCTCTTTTGGCTCCCTGGATATTTGAGACACTTCATATGGGAAATCATTCTAATCTGTAACCGTAGCTAAACTTGGTTACTATATACTGTACTTACATTAACAACATCTACGATAAATAGAGTTAATCTTTAATCCGCCCGCTTTTCTCATACCCAGTTACTCCCATCTGTTTACTGTAAACCCAGGGTGAAAATGTACTGTACATAGAAAGTAAAATGAATATCCATCCAAATCATAAACCACATCTGAAACACCCCTCAAATTTAATACTATATGTCCGCCTTTGGCAGTCCAAGGGTATCTATCGATATGTGGAAAGGATAAGAGTCAAGTCCCAGGCACGTTGACATAAATTCGATCCTTTTTATATATTTTCAGAGCGAACAGTGTCACGTAAGCGCTATTAAGCATATAGGTTTTTTTGTAATAGCACTAGGGAACATATTAGTATATTACAGATTTTACGGATAAACATTAGTATAAACGTATAGGAGACCCGCCTATAGTAGTAGTAAAAACGTAGAAAATCGGGACGTGTTAGAATAGAGCCTAGGGATATTCTTTAAATACCTTCCCGTCCTTTCTAGCTTACTGGCTGTCTGGCTGGCTGTCTGGCTGGCTGTGTACCTGTATAGCTGTCTATCTGGCTGTGTACCTGTCTATCTGGCTGTGTACCTGTCTATCTGGCTGTGTACCTGTCTACCTGTGTAGCTGTCTGGCTGGCTGGCTGGCTGGCTCTCTCGCTGGCTGTCTCGCTGTCTCGCTGTTTAGCTGTCTGACTGGCTGACTGACTGACTGACTGACTGACTGACTGACTGTCGAGGATGTGCTTTGAGGATATTGGTATTTGTTCCCCTGGTGGGTGCGAAACAAGGTTTTCGTTGTTGATCATATGAGCTTTTTAGGGGGAGGAACCTCATAAAGGTTAACATAGTTAGCGATAGAGTCTTGTATGTTAGGAGAGATTTACTGGGTGGGCGTTTGTACGTAATTGCTCACATTTAGTACTAAATACGAAAAGCGATGGAGTTTCACATAGCTTTAGTTCTTGAATGTTGGCATTGGTAATTGGTAATTGGTAATTAGTACTCGAGTAATTGGTTTGCGGGAGGAATTTCTGTTTGTTGCTTCCTAGAAGGAATGGCAACCGCAAGAACCCCCGAATATTTCCCACCAATCAGCGCCCCTCGTCTCATCTTCGGCCCACAAAAAACCACCAAATATTGTTGATATCCCTAATTACCACATTTCCTGTCACCAAAACTGGGATTAAACCTGTCCGCCTGGCCCAGTCAGTTAGTGTGTGTCTTCCCATATGCGCCGCACCATTAACTGTTACCATACGAGAGATGTAAGGAGCAACCTCCGGAGGTTGGGCCCGAACTCTTTTGCTGGTTTAATGTTATATCTTTTTCTTTTTTTTCCTTTTTTTTTATAGAGGTTTTTGCTGGATTACATGCCCCACTTTTAGTCACATTTTTGTACCAATAATAGGGTAGAAAACCCTTGATTTCATACTAAATATATATATAAAAAGGCTATATTTCAACCCCCTTTATTCCTCATCTGCATCCGCCTCTAACTCTACCCTAGGCTCCTGGCGTAGAATCGAGTTCTCTTCTAATTATCCTAGTGTAAGAACATTATATTAAACGCGATGGTGGTAGTTTAGCTGTCTGGCTGACTGACTGACTGACTGTCTCGCTGTTTAGCTGTCTGGCTGGCTGACTGACTGACTGACTGACTGACTGACTGTATAGATGGATGGCTGTATAGCTGTCTGGCTGGCTCTCTCGCTGGCTTTCTCGCTGTTTAGGTGTCTGGCTCGCTGGCTGGCTGGTGTTTACTCGAGTACGAGTATAGCCAAATTAAGAATTCTGCCAGCTCCTTAGGTACACCGCCGCCATTCAAATTGACCACTTAGAGACGTTCCGTGGTCAACCTGTATGAACACCTAAACACACTAGAGAAGCGCACGTCTAAAATCCAGCCGAGTACAGTAAGTTTAGCCCAAAGTTTACAGTAAACAGGCATATCACTTCCTAATTAAGCATTCTGCCAGCTCTCTTACACCGCCGCCATTCAGATTGACCACTCGGACACGTTCCGTGGTTAACGTGTATAATCTATTTTTGGAGCACATTTATTCTGTCTAAAGTAGTTACACGCACGACGTGACCCACGTCGCTCACTCGCTAAAGCTCGTTCGCTCGAGTGGGTCACTGTTCGCTCTGATTAGCTTTCGTTATCATGGCATGAAATTGGGATGGATGGATGGATGGATGGCTTGTGGAATTGCTACGCAATTGCCACTGAAGTGAGTGTGGTTGTTTCGAGACGTGTTGGACCGAGGCTCGTTCGTACATGCTTTTATGGGTTTCTGTTGGAGTGGAGATTTTTTCGGGATTGGGATATTGATGGTCTATGTGCGCTTGTTGCGGTTGAAATGTGTGTCTTGATCGTGGACAACGATATCCTGTTTTGATCATATGCATGTCGAGTTCGATATGTCCTGCCTGCCTCCTCCTTTGCTCTCGAATCTTCTTGTTTGACGCGCTTGGATTGAGTAGTTGGTCCCTCCTTTCCGAGGTCCAGTCATGCTGTGGTGACGCAGTGTGTATACTATTATCAAGAGTCAAACCGAGCCAAGTTTATAACTTTTCAATTACGTTGACTACCTTGCCAATTCAAAACTATTCAAGCCAACCGCTCGTTCACCTAAGTAATAAAGTCTTTCCCTCAGTGAGTGGTCATGCTCAAGTTCAGCGCAGCCAAAGAAAAAAAAAATTGTTTTATGAGAAATCTCATTTAGCGCAAGCGCTTTTCTCCGACGGGAGTCAAGATTGATGGAATCCCTCAACATCAACCTCCTATAAATAGTCAACACTTGGTGAATGGGGAACAAGACAAACATACCTCAATTAATTCTGAAAATTATTTCAGAGATAGCCCCCAGAAAGCCACACAATGTAGATTACGTAACGTGAGATCAAGGAACACGTTAGGTAGGTATCAAGTACTTGCTGTGATAACCCAATGTTACCATTGAGCCACAGGGTACCCTCTATATGCCCGAAGGCGAGTGCAATTTGCTTGTTGAGGGTTATATTGGGGAGGGGGCCTTTTTTGTTTGTTTGTGTGACGGGTGGTGGGCCCGCTTTTTACCCGAGGAAACCCCTGATTTGGAGGGCGAGGGCGATTCACTCTTTCTACGCGTTTTTGAGGGTTTGGTACTTGGTGGTTGAGATGGCTGTCCTTGGTTACTTGGAGAGCTCTTTTCAACACGAGACGCGATCTCAGACTTTGCCCAGCGAAGCATATTCTGTTCATCGACACACACTTTCTCGCGTATTGTACAGTACCTCAAGCCTGCGACAAACGAACAACGTGATGGAGTACGGGTATCGGATTATGAAGGCTCTCTGGTCGTGGTTGCAGCAGACCGCGCCCGCTCTCCATACGCGCATTCGCCGATTCTTGAACGACTCAAACCAACCTGTACAAGTCTTATGACTGTCCCCGCCGAGACTCGCGTCCTCATTCTTGAACACCTTCTCATCAACCAGGGAACCATCAAGCAAGAAGTTGAGAATCCCTACTTTGGAAACTGGTCCAGAGCCAGCACGTTCTCGGAATTCATCAACATCTCCTTGACGTGCAAGACAGTGTACCGTGAAGCTCATGAGGTCTTCTACAAGAATAATAGATTCTATATCCAGAATATTATGGCTGGCGACTCTATATCTGTTGCCTGCAATATGATTAGTAAGCTTTCCAGTTATCATTGATATCCGAACAGCCACTAATCGTATGCTTCGAATAGGGGGCATGGAAGGCTTCAATGGAAAACGTTTTTATCTCCAAAAAACGGAAACCTCACTTATGCTGCCTGAAACCTGGCAGACATTTCCTCTTTTCCACATTAACTTCCAGTCTGTCAGCTACGGATTCAAAGAACTGGCAGACAAATTCCGCATCATTGATGAACTAAGAGCCGTTCACCAAACACAGACAGATCTCCCCATTACCAAAGTCAAATCATTAGACATCACCATCCCGATCCCCAGATCCTTTCCAATGTGTCATGCTCACAGCGCGAACTATAGAGAACGCTATCAGACACTCATAAATCCAAGTATCCTCGCGAAAGATATGGAAATAAAGGACTTAAGGAGGTGCAACGATGGGGCCAAATACTTTCATCCTCACTCAAGATTACTCGAACTCGATTCGGATTTCAAATGGGAGTATATGCCGGAGGCGGAGGAGCATGCACGGGCGTTGTCAGAACAAGTCGAGTTCGCCTTTAGATGGGAAATGGTCGATTTAACGCCAGATGCTCTCCGTGGTGAGAAATGTGGTTGGTTTCGGCTTCGCTTCTTACTTGAGCTTCATAGGAAATTCGATCATGGGGGGAAGTATGCGAAACGTAGAGCCTGGCTTCTAGGTTTGGGTGGAAGTGATGACGAGTCGCTTCTTTAGATTCAGGCTTTGACTTGGGAATGGTTTTGCTCTCGCTTCAGAAGTTGAAGGAGGCGATGTAGATTTTGATTGGTAGAGATGTTAGGTGCTTGGTAGTATGACAAATTGACTTTCATTCTATAACTTACCATTTTGAGAGGAGATTTAGATTTCTTCCGTGTACTGTACAATCTCATTGTATATGCTACTACACAGGCACGAGCAAAGTCTATTCAAGATGAACTCAACTGAGTGACGCGGTAAATATCCGTGCCAGTGGAACTCAGTTAACTTTTCGGGATGGAATGATTTCCTATGTGAGATTATATGTAACTAAATGTCTAATAGGTTGAAAGAGGCCGAACTAGACTGGAAAGAATACTATATGGTACATCTAACACGAAATCAAACCCACCAGAAATAGATTACAAATAAGTGCAATAGATATATATATACTACAATTAATAAAGATCTATTTACTTCCTGTTCTTTCCTACATCATTCATATACCAGACCCAACTCTATCCTACACATCCCACAAATAGCTCACACACATACCTTCCACCGAATTAAACTCAACAATTTCCTTTTTCAGCAACGGTCAAGACCTTACATACCTCCTCAAGATACCTCAAAAGATCCAACTCACATCTATGAACTCTCTTCTCCAGCACCAATACAAATATATTCACCCCCAAGCATCAACCAGACAGACAACCTTAATACCTTGCAAATCACCCCCCTCCAACAGATATCTCATCCTATCCTCAATTTCTTCCTAATGACATAGATCTCTTGAGTCACACTCCTGATCTTGTTGGTGTAAAACAGGGATCAGTGTTGGTGTAAAACAGGCTGAACCAATATACTCTCTTTGTGAAGTATGATAATCGATTGAAGAACTAATCTAAGGATGAAGCGTTCGAGGACTTAAGTACTCGAACGCTTATCATGTGACTAAGGATGAGCAAGCTCGAGTGGTTAAGCACTCGAGCTCGGTATCACATGACTATGAAAACACTATAGAATATATCCCAACAGATCTTCCTTAATCTTGTCCTTGTCCTTGCCAATATCCATTTATACATGACGCCCGCGGAATCTAAAGGTGGCAGGAACCTTGAGGAGGAGCTTGAGCCTTTGTATCCGCGGGATTTCTTTCGATACTTACGCGAATGGAACCAACCACTCTATCATTTCCAGGACGTGACGAAAGCCGCGATAGATGGGGTCGTTTTTAGTGTGAAGTGTTTTACCATCTCGACTTAGCCACGTATTCATGATGGAGAAATGATGCGTGATGGTTCTGACGCGTGACTTTGGTAGTATATATCGTCATTGAAGAATACGGATGGTGCAGGGACTATCGGACAGGTTAGATAAATCTGATCTGTCCTGACTCTTGGATAGCGAGAAGTATAGATTAAACCAAGAAAGAGAATGAACGTGCTCGAAGTGGAATGTGTTGTATGTGAAGTAGATCTCGTACGCCTCATCACGTATCTATCGACATATAATAAGAGCGCGATATCAGTAAAGCCAGCCTTGGCAATAGCAGTCTGACAACGGGATTTGCGTATTCTAATTACTTTCTCATCTTTAAATATATATCGATTCTTTGAACGGTTTCGGTGAGGGCTGATGAGGAGGTAGGTATTTGAGGATTATAGCCCGGACTGTTGTAATTAAGTGTCAGAATATTGAGAAGCTTATTAGATATTTCATTTTCATCGAGAAGCCCGCTCACTGATACTTAGTTCTGAGTCTCTAAAGATGTATAGCTATTCGTTGTCTTTCTATCGCTTATCAGGAATTTACCTATGGGGCACCCCAAGATGATTTGAGGATTAATCTCAGATCTCATACTAAAATAAAATTAATCTTGCACAGGATGTATGTATAAATGATATAATAGTTCCATCTGTATTTCGCTTTTACAAAAAACCCTTAAATCTCAAACACGTAGTCTTCAAAGAGATAAATACCCATCCCCATTACAGATTTCAAATTACCTAACAATAAGAAGTTATGTCAGCAACCCACCAGCACCCCAATATATTCACCTAAACTATGAAGCTTCACTCTCATCTCATCTTGTCCCCATTACAAACTTCCACACCCATCCTAACCTTCAATCCCACCACGCGCTACCAAAAAAAAAAGCCCAAAAAGATGAACAAAAAGGCAAAAAGGCAAAAAGGCAAAAAGGCAAAAAACAAGCGCAGCTCTCGCTGCCTCGGACTAACTCTGCATCCGAACTCAATGAGCTCAAGGAAGTTGGTTTATCTCGCAAAATCAGGAACTGGCAGTCTACTTCCCAACCGGGCCATAACCCTAGGTGCACTGAACCTTTGCTGCTCTACTGATTTTGCTGGGAGGAAGAGGTGTTATTCGTAGAGATAACATGGTTAGGTAGTACGGCAGTGGTGGGTACTAGGCAAGAGGTCTGTACCACCTACTCTAAGGAGTGGTTGTGGGTAGGACTAGTTAGGCTCTTTATTTCAAGACTCGAGACTAATATCTTTCCTATCTAGGAATTCACGTTTGCTAACGCGCGATTCATCGTCATCCGAGGTTAGCATTAAAGGTATACATACTCCCCCACCCCGCCATCCCACTTTGAAGCCTCATATATAAGTATATACCCAAGACACGAATCTAATAATGTAATACAACGATTGTGAACCGATTAATAACGCGGATATGTTACCTAAAGAAGTGTATACAAGAAAGAGTAGTAGGTACTGGACGAGTATATCTAGATGTGATATTCCTACAACATCTATCTACCTGAGAAGATACGATTCACATCCATGACCTCATTTAACTTTCCAAACATACCTACGCTCAACCCCTACAAAAGTAATGTTTTTGAAAACTATCACTTCTACGAACTCGTAATTTTGAAAATCGAAACATAGATACATAAGTAGGACTCTAGGAGAGAGAGGATAATACACTGCTCATTCCTACCTGGATTGGCTAAAAGTAATACCAGCATGGGCTTCAGCTATCTCCGACTCCATTCCATAGCCCCAAGGCTCTCGACCCCTGGTACAGTAATCCTTACAGCACTTTCAGAATAGCGAGATAAAACTCTACTGTGCTACTGGAAACCCTAAGCTGTACACCTACGAAATCCATATCATGAATTTCAGTTTGATTAGTTTAGAAAGAATACTTTTCTTATGAATACCACATATCGCATACACAAAGAGCATCACAACTCTTTTCCCACCCTGTAGAAACTAATCCCCGTCCATTCCATACCCATAATCTTATAACCCCCATAACCCAAACGAGAAACCCCAAAAGCAAAATCATTAATCCATACCCCCTTTCCCTTTCCCTTTCCCTTTCCCTTTTTCCCATACCCTCAAATCCTCCCACCAGCTTCATAAAAAAGGCTAATCCCACCAAATACTAATTCCCATTCTTCAACTCAATACCCCTAATCTTCCCATGTCTTCTCTCAAAAAACGCCGTAAGAGGCCAAAAGACCAGTGCACCAAGCACACAAACAAACGTAGTAACAGACTGCCACGCCCTCATCGTCCAATCACCTCCAGGCCAGAAGAACTTGAAGATTTCATTGAACTGATACAAATCCTCCTGTTTGGCAATGTAATACTTCTCATCCTTCTTATCCTTGACCAGGGATAGTTTCGTGGTGAGATGGACATGGGATTTGAAGAAGGGAACGAAGAAGAGGGAGAAGACCTATTACGAGACATTAGCTACCGTCTTGATCGGGACACTTCCATTTCCCTTTCCATTTCCATGGTTAGGTGATGGGATGGAATGGAGAGGGTAGTATAACCAACCTGCGAAATCTCCACAAAAAGCAATCCCATCTCCTGATTAAACTCTCCCCCCTCAACCACCAACTCAATCCTCGGAGAAAGAATCTTATACCACCGATAAATCATCCAGATAACCCAACGACTATCCACCTCGCCCACCAACGGGACCTTGGCGTGCGAGAATGAAGGAACACGACATAAGGGGTGGTAGAAGGATGCGTCGCGCAGGAAGTATGTATCCAGGGCGGCTTTTTGCTCGGATGGACTGCCCGTTGTTAGGGCGTGGATTACCGAGGGTATTTGTCTCTCTGTTTGGGAGTTAGAACGGGGATGGGTGGGTTTGAACGTTGAGAGGTGGAGGAGGAATTGAATTAGATGGAAGAGGAGGGTGTGAGGGATTGATATCAGGGAGGGGGGAGGGAATTGTAATTTTTGTATGACCCCGCGAAAGCAGGTAATACAACATCCCTTCAATCGAGAACCCCAAACATTCATCCATCAAGAAACTCAAAAGAACCTCAAGTACAGTCCAACCCCAAAACCCGAATCACAACTACCAAACAAACAAATCAAGTAAAATGCTGTACTCACTAGGATGCTCCATCTTCTCGATATCTCCCTTGTTTCCTTCCTCAATCACTCAATATCCGTACTCCTGTACTCGAAACTATAAAAACCAGACGATCAAATTAAGATATCGTCTCAATCGTCTCAAGTCGTCCGAATTATGAAGTACGGTTGTATCGTCGTTGCAACAAACAAAGAAGGGATGAAGCTCTCCCCTCCAAGCCAGGAAGGACTAAGTAGGTAGGTAGCCGTACTGTGTTTGTAGGGGTAGTTACAACCCACGATAAACTTAACCTATGACATCACATCACAAACCCAAGCGAGCGACCCCCAACCCCCAACCCCCAAGTTGGCATGTCTCGCATGTGAAAACTCAAAGGGGTAGGTAGTGGTAGGGACAACCCTCGCATCTCATGAAACCTTTCATACTCGTAAACACCATATCAAAATATCCATCAATCCTGATATCATACTCGAGTAAAACCAAATGACAAGATGAATAAGAAATACTGATTAGGAGAAAACAATCTATTTTTATTATTCAAAAAAAGGGGGGGTTAAGTAGGTACACCAAAACTAATATTATCCAACCTCATCCATCCCATGCAAGACACACGACCTATCCATCCATCAATTCATAACTATTCATCATCTGAGACAAACAAAGAAAAAAGAAAAAAGAAAACATTTCGTCAGTGTTGGTGGGGGGTATACAGTAAGTAGATACTCATACGAGTAGGACATGAATCGCTCTCTCCCCTTTTCTCTCTCTCTCTATTCTATTTTTCCTTCCCCTCCTCCTCCCCCCCTAGATCCCCATCCCACACCTCACATACAAAATTAGGTACCATCCACACCCACACCCACACACGCAAAAACAACAACAAAAAATACAAAAACAAAAAAACAACTCTTTTCTGTTCTTTTTCTCTTAATTCATTTATCATTCAATTCTCCTCATCCATCCTCATCCTCATTCCACCCTCACCTCCATCCAACCTCACCCCCATCCCCGTTCATCCTCGTCCATCATCAACACCCATCAACAAAAAAAATTAAATTTATTTCTGTCCCCCCGAAAAGAACCAGGAACTCCTCTTATTCCCACCCCCCTCATTCTGCAGTCCACTAATCACAGGAATCGGCGCGTTCTCCGCGGCCCCCCCTCCACGCAGGGGCTTCGCGATCCTACTTCCTGCACCCGTGAAGGAGAAGCTACCCGTGGCATCTCCGAGTCCGCGGGTGCTACCTGCTTTGGCGGCTTCCAGACGTTCCTTGACGGCGCCGAGTTGGACCTCGAATCTAGAAGTGTGTCAGTAAAGGCGGACTTTACGGCAGCGAAGCAATAGGGAAGTAATGGGTGAGAAGTGAGTGGGAAAATACCTGTGATTGGCTGCTGTGAGCTTCTCTTGGGAATCTTGGAGTAGCGACTCGAGAGATTGGATACGCTCGTTTCTTGCGATGAGTTTTCGCTCGGCGATGGCAACTTCCTTCTTCAAGCTGCCATTTTGCTCGACCAGCTGTCGTTGGACATGAGTCAATTGTTCGAGGTTTCGCTCCAAGAAGGCCATCTTCTTTTGTTGAGCTCGGTTGTTGGATGAACGAAGTACGTTGTTGTACTGCTCTCTGGTCTCATCCAATGAGATCTCCAACTCGACCACTCTCTCGCATCTGTTTTGAAGGTCGCGCATCAGACTCTTCTTCATAACATCGAACTCAGCAATTTGTTGTTGCACAGTCTTGCCATTAGGGATTCCGGGTGTTCCGTTGGTGACAGTCCCGGTCTTGACTCGTCGTTGCAGGTCTTCGTTGACGGCCTTGAATTTTTGGACTTCGGAAGCCTTTTGAGCCAGCTCTGCCTTCAGGTCTTGAACAAGCTCGGATGAAGCATCCTGCTTGTTCAAGTAAGCTGCGGCGAGTTTCTCCTTCACCTCAGCGATATCTTCCTCAGTAAGGTTTCTCTCCAGGAGATCAACATAGTCTTTCTCAACAGCTTCAAGACGAGCCTCAAGCTCCTCTCTTCGCTTGGCACTCATCTCATCTGAAGCATTGCCGTAAAGAGATAGTTCAGCTTGCCGAACGATTCCTTGTGTCTCCACCAACTTCGATTTGATTTCGGCCAGCTCTTGCGGAGCAATTGCTTCTCCCGCAGAACTCTGGACATGAAGTGCCTCTACCTGTTCAATGGCTAGCTTTATGGCCTGCTCGTTGTCACTAAAAACATCCGCTCCGAGATCGAATCCAGCCATCATCTTGGCCATCTTCTCTGCCTTCTTCTTCTCTTTCTCGTCTAAGACTGCGCTCGTCTCCTTGGCACTCATCTTGACGTCTAACAATTGTTGTTTAACTTCATCAAGTTCGGCTGTGAGTTCGGCATTTGCCTCCTTGAGGCCATCCATTGTGATTTGGGCCTCCTTGCTCTCGAACGTTAATCGTTCCAGTTGCATCTTGAACTCGTTAACCTCACCCGTGAGCTTTTCATTATCTTTATTTGTTTTGCCATCATGTTCTTTCAGGTAGTTGAGCTCTTCCTTCGTATCTCGTATCGTTTTCTCAACAGCCGCGATTTGAGACTCCTTCTCGGCGATTTGATCTTGTAACTCATTTTCTCGCCGTAAGAACTCTTCTCTTTCATCCTTTTCTAGAGCAAAAGAGGGAGTGGCTGAACGATCTGCACCTGGTGTTTCTGCTCCTGCACGGTTATCAGGATTGAGTCGGGAAGGAGTTGATGGTCGTGGCGGACCACCCGAGCGAGCACTTGATTTGGAAGCTGCCGTTACCTCTGCCGGAGGAGGGGGAGCCCATTTTTCTTTGGGCACAGCTTCTCCGGCACGCCACTGCTGAACTTCTGCATCCAAAGTATGAAAATATTGTTCGAAGGTGGTAACTTGTGATCGTGCCTTTTTGAGAAGTGCTTTGAGTTCTGCAGGACTGATTTCGGCGTTGACCTTGGCCTTGTTCTTGATGGCTTTCGCTCGCATACCAAACTTCAAGGTACTCAGAGTTTCCGCATCGTTGTAACTACTGGGCGAACAATTGATAATAAGTGTCGTTCGACTGTTTCCTCCCAAACTTTCTTGCAGAATTCGGGTAAGCTTCGAGTCTCGGTATGGAATATGTTGTGATTTGCCGTCCGTAAGGTTGTTAATGACCATGCCCAAAGCACTCAAACTCTTGTTGATCTTTTTGGCTTCCTCGAGGGTTTGTCCAGTGGCACCAGTTTTCCCCACTTTCTCACTACCAGCCAGATCGACCAAGAAGAGTTGACCGCTCTTCGCTGAGCCGGTTTCGACATTCTTTTGGGTGATGGTAATGACGAAAATCGAATGGGATCTCGAGGATTCGGCGTTCATATTCGTTGCGGAAACCGCTCTCGAAGACCCACCCCTCCGCATCACCTCATAAACTTCTGCCACACTCGAAACGTAAATCTCCAATAAGCCCTTGACGTACACCCCTCTGTTCTTCTCCTCGTGCACCGGTAGGTTATCGTTTTGCGGTGCCAGTAAATCTCTAATCTTTTCCATGTAAATTTCCATATAACTAACTCGAACGGTGTACTCGATGGTGCCTGGACTAGCCAGGATGCTGGCAAATATCTGCTCGACGATACGGGGAATGACACCTCTGCCCTCCATGTCATCAATATCCGTTCCCATCATGGTGTAGGACTTTCCCGCTCCCGTCTGTCCATATGCAAAGACCGTTCCATTGTAACCGTTCAGGATATCGTCCACAGTCGGTTTTATTGAGAAGTCGAATACATCTTCTTGCCTCGAGTTCATATCAAACACACGATCGAAGGTAAAAGAACCGACCGCCTCCTTGGACTGTGAAAATCGTTAGCAGATCTCCCCATACTTCCCTCATCATCTCCGGACGTACGTCTAACGAGCAGGTGTCTTCGGTCTCGAACTTGACGATCGGCAGGCCGCCCTGCTCGAGTTCAATGCGATTCTGCGGGCGGAACCGCGCCACGACCTTGATACTGTTCGACATGATCGCGAGTCGTTTACTATCCAGGGACGATCATATGGGAGGGGGTATTAGTAAAGTCCGAGGG
This sequence comes from Hymenoscyphus linearis, assembly GCA_900536425.1. Classification (NCBI taxonomy): domain Eukaryota; kingdom Fungi; phylum Ascomycota; class Leotiomycetes; order Helotiales; family Helotiaceae; genus Hymenoscyphus; species Hymenoscyphus linearis. Next base: position 55,835 of record UNPR01000124.1, read on the forward strand.
GGTGGGGATGCGATGTTGTGTAGTCGGTAGGTTTTGGGGGATGGGATGGATGATGGCCCTCGCGATAAGGAGAGTGTTTACGCGAGTATCATTTCGCGTGCCAGTTAATTTACCTGAACAATGCACAAAAATCACGTTACTCAACAAACACAAGTGCTTGCATGGAGAAGCCTGCCTGGTTGAGATGGCGACGAATCGAAAACATATTCACGGTGGTTGATTCATTATTACAGAATTTATTATCTTGGCATTGTTTTACGGATCTTGATGACGCTAAACGCTACCATTATTGTATGACTGTCGGGACAAACCCATCTGCCAGCCGTGAGACTCCTTGAACGCAATAACCCACCCAGAATTTGGAGAAGAAAAAACCATGGCTGAACAAAAAATACCGGAAACGCCAGAACCAGAAAAGTTCGTAAAATGCATGTAGACACACTCTCCCCTTCCTGCAGTCAAGAGACCCCTATTGCTCCTTCAGTCGTCCCAGCTCTTCTCCACCGATTCCCGGACTCGTTTAGTATATTCCCGTTTGTTGTCTTTGTAAAGGTTCGATGCTTCGACGTTAGCGGGTGAGCTAGTGTTAGGATCGTTGAGAAGACTATTTTCCGTTATTAGTAGATGGTTGTTGCCATGCCATTGTCTCTTGCATACCTTTGAATACTGGTCAAGACAGCCGCCACATCGTAGGTGGGACTCCAACGGTTTTGAAGGATATCTAGACACAACTCCCCGGTGGCATATACGTTTGGATGGAACATCGAACTGATGAACTTGACGGCGGGAGGTTTGTTTGGATATTGCTCTTCGAAATGCATCACAAGTCGGAATGTGCCATCTTCAAATGGAGTGTCCGCTGGGCCGATGATCACAGCGTTCCTGGGAGAAAGGAGTTAGCATGCGAGAGTGAGAGAGCAGCAGCATTCTCTCTTACCAGGTCATGACATTATCTGCGACGGGGGAAGCAGATACTCCGGCAGGAGGATCTGTTTGCATGCGCTTGAAAGTTGGTCAGTATCTTGATAGAGAGCGTGTGCCCCTCTTTGGGGAGGGGGATTGCCACCAACCTTGAAATCTCGCATGAGACGACGACGTGCTGCGGTAGACATTATGCAGGATGTGATGCGACACAAAGATTGATTACGATGGCGTCTGTCTGTACTACGAGTATTGAAAACGAATTGGTTGTCGTTGTCGTATGGGCCGGTTGGTGGTTTGCCAGTAGGTGCGAATGGTGAACCTTGAGGGTTCCAAGCCTGGGAGGTTGATTGTGAAGCTGATTGCGCGATATCGTACCGTAGCGCAGTGACTCGGAGAATAGTGATAGTTGATAATAAATTCACTATGCAAGGGCGGCCCGTGCTCTCATTCACTCACAAATTAAAAAACAACAGGCAAGTCTACTCACAAGTCAATCCCTCACTAATTACTTTTGGCACTTCTTAGCTTCAGGTTGACACATCGACAAGCTCGTAGTATACCGAGTAGTGGTAGTTGATCAAGTCCCCGGCAGACTCGAGTCTGTATTCGTTCATTGCTCACGTGGAGATTACACAGATTTCCCCGCGTTCCGGTTGTAGCCGCTTTCTGGAGCCAAGCCTATTTGGCCCTTTCACAAGCCGAGGTGATAGAGCTTCCTGTTTGAAATTCCTTGACTCTTCATCAACACCTTCCCGTTCTTTAGCTCTGATTAGTCTGGAATTGACAAGACACTTTTTTAACTATTCACAATGTCTTTCCGTTACGCTATTTCCGCTCGCAATGCTTCCCTACGATTAAGTCAAGGAAGCCGACGACAACTAAGTACAACAGCCCCCGCCAGACAAGAAATACAAGAAGCATACATCCTGAGTGCTTCTAGAACACCAACAGCAAAGGTTTCTTCTCCACGAAAAACAATCCCTAGCTTCAAACTAACTAACATTCCCAGTTCAATGGTTCTTTCGTTACAATCTCCGCCCCTCACCTAGGAGCATTAGCAATCAAATCCGCGCTCGAGAAATCCGGAGTTCCAGCCTCCAAAATCACAGATGTCTACATGGGCAACGTCCTCCAAGGCGGCCTCGGCCAAGCCCCAGCACGACAAGCAGCCCTATTCGCCGGCCTGCCAAATACCGTCGAAGCCATAACAATCAACAAAGTATGTTCCTCGGGCATGAAAGCCGTAATATTCGCCGCACAAAACATTCAACTCGGACTCTCAGAGGCGCAGATTGCCGGGGGAATGGAGAGCATGTCACGAACACCCTTATACGCCCCACGCAAAAGTGGAATGTCTCCCATGGGAAATGTCACCCTGCAGGATGGTCTGCTGAAAGATGGTTTGACGGATGTCTATAATAAATTCCACATGGGAGTTTGTGCTGAGACGACGGCGAAGAATCAGGGGATTACGAGGGAGATGCAGGATGAATATACGAAACTCTCGTACTCGAGGGCCCAAGCAGCTTACAAAGCCGGAGCGTTCAAAGACGAGATTGTCCCCGTTACCGTGAAGAGCAGAAAGGGAGACATTATCATCTCGGAAGATGAAGGGTATCTGGATAACAAGCCAGAGAAGCTTGCCACTTTATCACCGGCATTTGTCAAGGATGGTACTGGAACTGTTACAGCCGGTAACTCATCGACACTGAACGATGGTGCAAGTGCCCTCGTTTTAGGTAACAAGGCAATTGCCCAGCAATATGGAGGTAAATCCAGGGTTCTTGCTAGAATTTGTGGAAGTGCAGATGCGGCAATTGATCCGGTTGATTTCCCGATTGCGCCAGCGAAGGCGGTACCCATTGCATTGAAAAGAGCCGGAATCAAGGCGGAAGACGTTGCAATCTGGGAGTTTAACGAGGCTTTCGCCGCGGTTATTAAGGCGAATGAGAAGGTATGTCATCTCCTCCTCCCTCCCCTCTTCCCTCTTCCCCTCCATTAAAAAACCCCCCCAAACTCCTCAACTAACCAAACACCTCCTAGATCCTCGGTCTCCAAAACGCCAACGTCAATCCCCTCGGTGGAGCCATCTCCATCGGTCACGCTCTAGGTAGCTCCGGTTCTCGTATTTTGACTACCCTTCTCCATCAGTTGAAAGTTGGGGAATACGGATGTGCGGCGATTTGCAATGGGGGTGGGGCGGCGACGGCGATTGTGGTGCAGAGGATTGCAAGTGTGTGAGGTGGATGAATTTCCATGGTTGTATGAGTATCATGAGTAGGAAAATAAATGAAAAAATGAAAAAATGAAAAAGAATGAAGGATTGGGAAGTGAATAAAAAAGGTGATCCAAGATGGCGTTTGGTTGTGATATGAATATGAATAAAAAAGGGAAAGCAACCTTTTATTTTCTTCTTCTTTTATGAAGCCCCCCCAGAAGCCGAAATTATATTTGACCCTAGAGGTGGCTCTACGTATCCTGATTCCGTGCCGCGTCCCACCAAAATCGGCCACACGACCACTTTTATATATATATTTATCTATTAATTGATAAGATGCGATAGTCAAGGGCTCAAGGCCTTATAGAGGAATAGAATACACAATTTTAGTTGGTGTTGCTATATAAAAAGTATAGTAAATAAGGGTGGTGGTGGTATAGGTCTTGGGACCAATTGGGTCGGTTAATCAGGATACGTACGAGTAGAGGGTGGGTTTACAATACTGATTACTAGGTACCTAGGTAGTACGATATAAACTCCCATCCATCAAGATCAATCAAGTAAAACGCCAACCCTAACCCTAACACCAACACTAACACTAAGGTAGATAGTTTATCACTATATCACATCTATCTATCTACTAAATAATAGAAGGGTGAATGACTGACTTAAAGCTACCTACCTATTATACGTAAGTATGTAAGTAAGTGAATCACCTATTCTATTCTATTCTATTCTATTTACTAGGTACTTTGTTACCTAGGTAGGTAGGTAGGTATCTATATTGAATTTCGTAATAGTATTAGTATTAGTAAAAGGCAAAGGATTTACAATAATAACCTTGGAATGTAATAATATAACGTAAATAGGTAATTTCAAACTAACAGAGTTAAGTTAAGTTAAATTTATGCATAATTACCTTAATTCCACGGAAATTAAATCCCGATACATTTTACATTTTACTTTTACCTACCTAGGTACTTTTACTTTTGTTTAGTTTAAGCAGTCCTACTCCGTACCGAGGGAAAAAAAAGCTTGTCAAAAACCTACCTAGATACCTATACCCCACGCAACAAGAATTCTTGACCAACCCTTGATTTCCCAAATCCTGAATCCTGATTCCCGACTCCCTACCTATACGTTACCACTCTATAAAAAACCACAATCCACACATCTCAAGAAACATCATACTAACAGACAGACAGAGTTCAAAGTTCAAAGTTCAAAGTTGAGAATCTAAATTCAAAAGTCAAAGTTACCTAACAAACAAAGTCCGTATCCCCGCCATCCATCCATCCTCAAGGGATATCGAGTCGCGACCAACACAACACAGCTTACCTTAGGTACTGGAAAGTGAGTAGTATTCAAAGGTCTTCAAGATATAACGTTTTTATACACATCTCATCTCAAATCACATCTCAAATCACCAGAAGAAGAGAAAAACAAATAGTGACAAAAAAAAAACAAAAAAAAACGGAGGTATATATTAAGTATCCTATTCAGGCCGACAACTTTTGTTACAAAGAACGGAGGGGGTCAATTCGACCGTGGTGACCCTGACTGATACCAGCACCCCAACCCTTTACTCCTGCTGCCGAAACCATGTGATGTGATTGATTGATTGATATGCGTATGTGTGTTTACCCAAGAAAAATCTGTTGTTTGTTGTACTTTGTACGCCACCCGAAAAAAATGGACTGAACTGACTGACTGACTGACTGATCAAAAACTAACGGGTCCAGCTCGTCGATAACATAATATCAATACCCCGTAACGCCTTGACTTGCTTGTTTACTTACTCCTCCCGGTTTTGGGAATACTGCGGCTCTTTTCCCTATACTCTTCGCTCCCAACATGCGAATTGGTTCGAGTCTCCTCCTCCATCTCCTTCCACAACATCCCATCCCCTTCTCGTCTCCAAGCCTTCGTTGAATAAGAGAGTTTGAGAAGCATCTAAAACAACAAATCCAAACAACAACAACACGCCAAACTCGCCAAACAAACCTCCAAAAACCCCGGTCCCTTCTTTCCCCGTCCATCAACATACTGCCCCTGAGGCTGCCCATTGGGATAATACCCCTGTTGCTGCTGTCCCGGATACCCCCCAGGATACTGTCCCTGTGGTGGTCCCCCATAGAAACCCCCTTGACCCGGCGGAGGAGGTCCATATCCCATCTGAGGCTGGCCGTAGTATCCCTGTTGTTGGCCATAAGGTTGTTGATTGGGATCGTAGTACCCGTTTGATGGGGGACCGCCGTAAGAACCCATTGGGGGCCCAGAGGGAGGGTAGCCGGAGTGCTGTGGTGCGAGACCGGCGTGGAGGGGCGCTGGGGAGGCGTTGTAGTAGTCTGTTTGTCCGGTTCCGCCGGTTGTGGAGGGAGGGAGGGGGACGTGGGCGGGGGGTGGATGAGAGGGGGGTGCGAAGTCGCTGCCGTAGGCTGGTGGGGGAGGGCCATCGGGCTTGTCGGTTTTGGTTTGTGTTGCCATCTTTAATGGTGGTTATGTGGGTTGGTGTGGTTGTTGTGTAACGGAGGACGAGAGGAGAGGTGTTGTTGGCGAGCTTCGTAGAAGGAGGCTGTGCGGGTCGAGGTTCTTTGTTCTCGACGGAACGAGGTTTTTTTGATGATTGGAATGTTGGAGTGTTGGAATCCGTGTGAATGGATCAGAAGATGAGTGGACGAAGCGGTGACCTGATGTCCGTCTTTGGGGAATTCGAGGGAATTAGGTTGGTAAAGGAGTTTGGATGCGCTGGCCTATTTGTCTTGAGTCGTCGTAATCGGCGGCGATGCTTTCTAACAATCTGACTCGAGGCTTTCCCAATTTGCGACTTCTGGCAATCAAGAACAGAGAGAGAGAGACAGAGAGAGAGGAAAGAGGAGAAGGTATTAAATCGAAATAGTGACGACAAAGAAGAAGGGATTTGCAAAGGAACTCAGAGGTAGAAAAGAAAAGGGAATTTGTCTTGTAGTTAACTATCTTCGGTCGTCGGATTTTCCGTTCTCCATTATTCAAACACTAGTTGTCTTGAAATCGTGGCGCAGAGCTCCCGTACGGCAGGGGTGGAGGTTTGGTCCCCAGGTTGGAAGGCGAGGAAGGGTCCCTTGGTATGCTTATCACATGATCATGTCTTCTTGATAAGGTGACGGGAACTTACATGGCACATTTTCTTCCTCTTTTAACATTCTTTTTTCTTGAGGGTCTAGATGAAGAGGATGAAGAGAGATGAAATATTCTTCCCGGAGATTTTATAATTTTATAGTTAGAAAGTTCCTGCTACTCTAGTCCCCGCATCCGCGTCGGGCCGTCTACTGTGGCTCGAAGTTTGACATGCAGGACGCCCGTCATATAGCTAGGTATGCTTCTAGTCTCTTCTTCGTAGGTACAACTACCCGAGACAAGCTCTACTTGTACCTGGATCTAAACTTTGGAGTCGTTATCAAAAAGTTCTCAGAAATATATCGTAAAATGATTAACGAACACAAAAGTATATTTTCAATAGTTCAAATACATAATCCATGGCTACGTAATACTCGGTAGAGGAATAGCTCTTCCCAACCTCGCTCGCTACCTATATCTGGTCGGCTATAGATACGAGGACAGGGCCATTGTAAGCAAAGAGGGGCATGCAAGAACCCACCTTTTGTTTACCTCCACCAAAACCCACATCAGATCAACAAATCAGGGAATCTCGCCCCCAAATACCCATACCGAGGTCATCACAATTGCCATGGGAGAGCATAGGAGATAGCAGGGGATGTGGAGGAGTACAGTGACATAGGCAACGATGAATGAATGCGATGCGATGCGCTGCGCTGCAATGCGATAAACCTCCATCCCATCGCATTGCCATCCTTCCTCCACTAGTCATTCTCACCGACCACCTAAAATCAATCACCTGAATTTCTCCGTCACTCGTTCACCTGCAAACTCCATTGCTCAGTCCAGACCACGAAGATAATCGTCCCTGGATGATACCTGCTGCCTCCTCACACCGAGGCATCCGTTGTTATCGCAACAACGACTCTCACTCCCTCCTCCTTCAACCAACCTGCGGCTGAGCTTGGACATATAAACTTGGACAGATAAACAAGGCCAGCACTACTACCAGTCCTACCAGTACTACCAGTACTACCAGTATTATCAGTACCAAGTTACAACCTGAAGAGATACATCACCTCCCCCATCGCATCACAATCCCATGTTGCATCATTAGTACCACACTCCCACTGAGCCTGGCGCAAACATCTTACCCTCCAGCCCTCTTAGCGACATCCAGTCGCAGTCGCAATGGCTCCAACACCCTCGCTCACCACCATCCTATCTGCGCGCATAGACACCCTCCTCGCGCGCAATCCCAATCCCAACCCACCGTCCGAAATCACAAACTCGCATTGGCCGCGCATACTACATCTACATGTCCGACAGGTAGCAAGTCAGCTCGATCCAAGTATTATCCCCACCACATACGGGAGTATAAACTCGAGTTTGTCACCGGGAGAAGTCGTAGGAATTGTGCTTGGTTCCGTAGGCGGAGTTCTGTTGTTGCTTTGGTTGATATATACGTGTTTGAATCTGGGCAGGATGAGGACGGCTGCGTATACCGAGGAGGTGGTTGTTTCGAGGCCGCATAAGAGGAAGAGCCATAGAAGGAGTAGGGCGAGTAGGAGGGTTAGTGAGGTATGTTGATTTTACCTTCCTTCCTTTCCTCCTGTTAATTCATTGCTTGCAATTGTTCCACTCCATCCGTCAATCCACCCCACCAACCCCCCCTTAAAAACATAGATCATACTAACATCTCAAAAGACGGTAGAAGTCCGCCGCGAAAACCCCCCCATTCGCATCGTCCGCGAACCCACGCCACCGCCCCCGCCCCCGCCCCCACCTCAACACTCTCGCTCCCCCCCTCGCTCTCCTCTTCGCGAAACCATAATAGTAGAAGAACACCGCGAACGTCGCCCACCGAGTAGGGCACCAAGTCGTCGTGAGAGTACCGAGATCATAGTCATCGAGGAACACAGTCACAGTCCACCCAGAAGGAAAAAGAGTCATCGCAGTAGAGACCGGGGAAGTCGACCGCCGCCTGATATTGAGAGTGGGTTTCGGACGGTGGATCCCGCGGGCATTGGGGGGGTGGTGGGGGGAAATAGGAGGAGTGGGAGTAGGAGGCGGTATGGTTGATTTTGATTGTCTTTGTGACTTGATGTTTTGGTCTTGATGTTTTTCCTGGTGGTGACTTGTTTGGGGCGGGTGGTGTTTTTTGTTTCGTTTGGAGTGGGTTTGGCGTGGGTAAAGGGGGGTATGGGTATGGGTTTGGAAGGAACGGATTACAGCTGCCCAGAAGCACACACGGAGTATCGATGATGGATGAAATAATGACGGGTATGGGTTTTGGAAGGATATATGGGAATTGGTATTCGGTTGCGACACAGACATACGGGTTTACTGGATGCTATTTGGAAGGAGATATGGGATTCAAGAGGGTGATATTTCCTTTTCTTTGTATATGATATCTCCCCCCCTTTCCTTTCTATTTTTTTATTGGCTCGATTCGCTTCGAGATAGTTAGTTACCTATACCTACCTAGCATTGAGCATGTAATTCACTGCATAGGTTTTTGAATTAGCGAGATGTTTTAAGCTTTTCAGTTTAAATGGGATTTGATGTTGATGTTTAGACAGTGTATGTGTGTATCAATGAGAGAGGCGTTGGATTGGACACATTGAGGATGTATTTGTGTATTGTGTACTGTGTATTGTGTACTGTGTATTGTGTATTGTATATTATGTATTATGCTGCTTAACCGTTCTAGAAACCAGTCCAAACAATATTTCCTACCAGAAATAGAAATCCACGAGAGACTTCGATACTATATTAATGAACATTATCAAAGTACTGTACATGCGTGAATAAGATTAACTAACATATTTATAGTAGACAAGGTACTGTATCTAAAAGTTTCGAGAAGGAGAAGGCATTTCTTATTACTCGAGTACTCTGACTAATAGAAGAGCTAGAATTAATTTCCATTTTTTTCTTCTTTTTTTTTTAGACGTAGACGTTTTACTGACGCTACTATCTTAGTTGATGAAATGATGAAAAGGAAAGGAGTGTAAGTACGGTGTACTGTAGAAGAGGGAGAGATTTATTTTCCTTCCTTCTGATATGATACTACTGTGGATATATATAAAAGGAGGTACAGTATTAATATCCTTGTTTTTAGGATGGTTTATAAGTTTATATAGATGGTGAAGTTTAAGATTCCTTTTTACTCGTACGATAGTAGATATTATAGTAGATAAGGGTTATATTCATCTCTTCTTGGGATATAGGTTTTTACTTTCTTTATGTTACAGTAGCTTGTAAGTTGATTAGATAAATAGGGTATACTGTACGTATAACGTCACGTTCCTCACTGCAATAGGACGAATTAATGGAACCAGTTTGGTTCTTCTTATCTATCTTACTCCTTCTATATCTCACTTCTTGCCTATCCTCACTTCTTACCTGTCTCACTTCTAGCCTGTTCTCACTTCTCGCCTATATTTACTTCTTACCTGTCCTCACTTCTAGTATGTCCTCACTTCTCCTCTATCCTTAATCCTTACGTCTAGCCCGTGCTCACTTCTTACCTATCTTACCTCTTACCTATCTCACTCCTTCTATATCTCACTCCTTCTATATCTCACTTCTTACCTATCCTCACGTCTAGCCTGTCCTCACTTCTTGCCTTATCTTCCACATACTTCACTTTTTACATACTTCACTTCAGACATACTTCACTTTAGACATACTTCACTTTAGACATACTTCACTTTAGACATACTTCACTTCAGATATACTTCACTTTAGACATACTTCACCTTCAACATACTTCACCTTTGTTTAACGAGCTTTACCTTCAACATATTTTCACTTTAGGTATACCTTATTACTAAGATATGTTAAAGGTAAAGGATATCTAAAGTGAAGTATGTCAGAGGTGAAACACGTTAAGTGAAGAATGTCGAAAGTGAGGTATGTTAAAAGTGAGGTATGCCGAAGGTGAAGTACGTCTAAAGTGAAGTATGCCTAAAGTAATTTTCACCTTCGACAAATTTCACTATATTACAAACTTCACTTTACAGTATTACAAGCTTCACTTTATACATACTTCACTTTACACATACTTTACTTTTAACATGCTTCACTTTTGACGTACGTTACCTTCGACATACTTCACCTTTAACTAGTTGGAGCATGCCATCTCATACTCCGCAAGACGTACCTGGGTAGAGGAGGAAATAAAAGACGAAGCTCTACCCCGCTCAACATGTTCAGGAAGAAAATCTAGATACGAGCTCTCGCGTGTAGGTAGTAAAGTGAGATTAAGCGAGAAAGACGAAAGGGAAAGAGGTGGGAAATTGGAACCCTTTTGCTGGGAACCATGGACCTAGGACCTGGGTATTTTACGAGCAAGCGAGTAAGCAAGTGAGAGAGAGAGAGCTCTGATACGGATGGTTGAGGAATTATTATATGGTTTCTAATATATAGCTTGTCTGGAAATGGGAAATTGGGAAAAGGGGGGTGGGAATGAAAGTGTCGGTGGTGGATGGTGAATTAGGAGACACCCTATCCCGTCTTGTTGTCCGGATGTAAGTCTGTGTGTGTGGTTGAAGAAGGTAAGTATAAGTGTAGCCATTTCGAAAGATCACTTCCTGGTATACGACCCAAAGGATGATCCTAGATTTATACCGAGGAATGGGATTGTGTCGTGAAGGGGGTGAGGAGCGGTTATCTGGACTTGTGAGAATATATGTATAGCGCGTTAAGCGCATTGTGTTACCGTTGCAGTAGTAGTTTATATCTGCCAGTTAATTAATTTAAAAGCTTAGGTAGTGACACCAAACACCGCCTCCCGGAATATAAAGCCGATGGATTCCGTTAGGCTCCAATGGTTTGTAGGATATGAAGCTGATTTCTGGTAAGAAAAGGAGGGGGAATAGGGGTGTGATGATGATGTGTTTGTGACCCCTTTTTGTTTTGTTGTACTTTTTTAGAATCTTGTAGACCGCGACTCTACGAATCGTTGAGTTAAACTTAGGTACATCAAGTCGTTTGGCGATAGCTCTGAAATGTGAAGTGGAAGGGAAGGTAGTTGACTTACTATAGACACTAGTTATCTCGTTATAGGAGTAGATGGGGAATTGGATGATGAATAGAAAGGGGAAGAGAGATTTCCTTAATAAGAGAAGATAAACATGGTTCGGCACTTGGAATTCCATTCTATTCTAAGACCCCCCCCTAGAATATTCTAAAATTCCAGCTTAGAATTTAGAATCCCATTTAAAATTGTCATATAACCTGTAAAATAGTTGTTACGGTCCGCTCGACCAGTAGGAAGCCTACGTAGGCTACGTTTAACCTTAGCACCTTATCGACATTTAAGAATCCCATCTACCATTAACACTACAACTCTAGCTATTAGTTAACTATCAAAGTTAAGATATAAGGTACAATAATCTAGTATTGTATTCGTATTTTGTATATAGAACTAAGTAGAGTGTAGGCTACGGGTTCTACATACACCGATAGGTCACATGACAGGTCACCTGATACACTTGGGACTATACTACCTACCATAGTCAAGGTTCCACAATCACGTGTAGGGACCTCGATATCTGATATTCACTCTACGATCTCAAGGTCTCCCTCACCTGACCCACAAAGCGCACAAATCTCAATTCTAAAATTCTCTAGATAACCTCAATTACCACCTTTGCTGTTCGAAAACCTGATACTATACGCCTGGTCAGGTCAGCACGAGTGTGTAATGTGATTTTATCCCATATGCGACAAGCACACGGAGCTGTTCCCTCAATCGGAAAAAATCCACTGCCTACGAAGGTGGATTTCTCTAGCCCCAAAGCGCCATGCTAGAGTTTTGCTAGTTTGACTTTTAGTATCCTTTTTTTAGTCTTTTACTTTTAGGTGGATGACGATAATTAATTAGGTATAGGAAATAATCAATTCACTTGTTACTTCGGTACAAATAGAGCCCTCTTATTGGTCAATCTATATATATATATTCTAACTAGAATTCTAAATTCTAAAGCCTTACACCTTAGAGTATTACATTCCAAATTAAAGAGCCTTTAGAATATTTTACCTTAGAAGAGAATCTTGGAATCCTTGGAATCGTATTCAAAGTGCCGAACCATGAGTATAAAGACTTTGGAACTGCGTTGGATGAGCTTGTATTTTTTACATACACCATCTCGTGGATGAAGGGGTTTTCGTATTCTTAGAATACTTGGAGTTAATCAATTTACAAATGAAATATCTTGTAACTTACCGATCTCTCAAAATCCTGCTAGTTGATTTAAATAAGCCTTTTCCAACTCGAGTAAGTTTAAGGACTGCGTGGAACCCAGTATCGAGCTAAAGTCCGACACCTATACCTACGGAGAAAAGAATGACTGCTCGAGTATAGGTAATCATGTCGGTAAAAAAGGTCAAAAGAAGAAACAACCAATAGCCTCATCCCCGCCTTAACGCCGCAGATCCTTACAAATCAACCCTGCAAGCTATTAACGCGAAAGAATCGTAAACACGCCATATGACGGATTTTGAAAGCATGCTGCGCATAAATTTAGGTGTTTGCATGAAGGGTCCTGAAGAAGTTTCCGGTGTTGGTTGGTGCCTGGGAGAAGGGGGAGGGGAACGGGATGAAGGAGGGGTTCTTTAGCGATTCTACACCAACTTGAACGTATTTTTGCAGATGAAGAGAACAATTAAGTTTGGAATGTAGAATTGGGGTTCTTTGAGTAAGAAACATTTTCCTGATTAATCGATACTTATATACTTACATAATTATAATCGCAGGGACAAGAAAAGAGTCGTCTTATAAAACGGGTTACAACTTATAAGAAAGTGGTAGAAGATGTCAAGGCTTCTTCTAGATTTCCTGCGTGGTTTACCGAAATAAGGGGCCAATCGGGTAATTTCCAGCAGCAGGGAAGACGATGATAAGGGGCCCCGCTTGAACTTCGAAGGGCGCGGTTTTGACATGATCCATATTAGTCCGACCTGCGCCCAATTAACGAAAGGCATTCTTCAGGATGACTCCAATCATCCAAGCACCTGGACAAATTTAGACGAAAGGCCGGAGACTGCAGGAAAGTATGGGGAAAACAATGGCCTTTGCTGACAACTATCCAAAGCTTGTTGTTATTGTTAGGCTGCTATTGGACCCCGGGTCAGATGCCGGATCCTTATCAAAAGTAGGCGCTTTCTCTCATTTAGCGAGCCTCTCTTCTTCATCAAATCCTCACGCCTTTCCAACGATCTTTTTTCTGTCTTTCCCCCTAAAATTAAGGTACACCGATCTGGCTTTGTCACCGTATTTTTGTTGCATTCCTTTTAGATTCATACATATCCGGTTACACGCATACGTACCGACCCATCCAACGGCGTCTTAATACCCCCGCGCCCTCTGAATGACAACACTCGACGAGATGGAGGAATTCTTCAACTTCGAGGACGCTGCTCATACTAACCCCATGGAACTGCCTGCAGATATTGACTTCGCCACTCCTGAATTTATAGCTGGTCCCTACGATCCCAACCTGGCATTCGCCCAAGAAGAAAATGACGAGAACTCGTTCACGTGCCTCCAGCACTTCTCCCCGCCCGGTGATCATGGGTCTAGTCTTCTTATACCGGTAGATCCTCAAGATGGATCTATTCTTAATACTTCGATGATGGGTCCAGCTGAATTCACGGATTTCCCCAGATGGTATGATGGAATGAACGTCCCATCGAACCCTTGTGAATACTGTCGACGCATGAAGATTCATTGCAAGGTTATTTGGGAAGGTACTCGTAAGGGTTCCTGTACAAGTTGTGTTGCCTTGGCTCGTTCTTGCTCTCTAAATCACCCCGGTGGTGGTGGACAACTCAATAGGCCGCGAGATACAAGAAAAGACTATCCATTACTATATCCGGAAAATACAATCGCCAACGATGATGAGTCGAACGCTATTGACATTCCAATGCGACAATCGTACAACCAAAAGAGGATCCCCTTTGAGGGGAACGAGGAAGGGACCTCTTATAAGGGCCCTAACTCCATGAACCGAGCTCGTAATTTTGCTGCTGAAAATATATTGCTTGACACAACGGTCGGTAACAACAATATTACACCTGCCCAGAATCGGACTTCTTTAAGATCCCCATTGGACTCTCCAGTTGAGGCCTCCAATAGCAGACCCACATCTCAGCTAGGAAGCAAGAGAAATTCCGAAGAAGACCTCACAAAAGAGGTTGGCGAGGGGACTGCGAAAATTGGTGCTCGTTTCTCCAGAGAATCCGTTCGCACTCTACGCAATTGGTTGGCAACCCATCCTCGGCATCCATATCCCACAGAGGAAGAAAAGGAAGGTCTTCAGAGGCAGACTGGGCTCAACAAAACTCAAATCACGAATTGGCTCGCCAATGCTCGTCGTAGGGGCAAAGTCCGCGCACCACGATCAACTTCCCCTAGTGTCAAAAAATATTCAAATGGTATTGATATCATTAGAAGGTCGACGCCAGCTATGGATCCATTGGAACGTTGGAAGAACTCTCCCCCTGAGCACGAACCCGCTTCCGTCACTGCGATTGCGAAAGCCGTTACCTCTTCTACGTTTCCATCCGACCGCAGTCCTAGTACTCAGTTCAGCTATGGCAATGCTGAAGATGGTTCTGGTCGTTCCACAACAAGCAGTTTAGGCACTTCTCAATCTAGTTCAGGCTCATTTGCTTCCGCATATTCGCACAAGTCGAGAGGATCTCGGGGTTCATTTAGCTCATTTGGTAAAGGAACAAGACGACGTCGACGTCGCCAGACCCCGAAAGAAGTCAAAATTCCCAAATTTAGTAGTACCGTAAGAACGTTTCAATGTACATTTTGTACAGAAACTTTCAAAACCAAGCATGACTGGCAGAGGCATGAGAAATCCTTACATTTATCCCTCGAGAGGTGGGTATGCTCACCACATGGACCAACCATTCACTGTCCTGATTACGATCGCAATCGTTGCGTCTTTTGTGGTCTTCAAAATCCCCCAAGTGGACATTCTGAAAAGCACAACTACTCTGGCTGTGCAGATAGGTCACTGGCGGAGAGAACGTTCTACAGGAAAGACCATCTTAGACAACATCTCAACTTGGTTCATGATGTGAAATTCCAGACCTTTTCAATGGAAACATGGAAAGTCGCCACCCCTGAAATTCATTCGAGATGTGGTTTCTGCGGCATAGTAATGGACTCGTGGGGTTTTAGAGTGGATCACCTCGCGGAGCACTTCAAAGGAGGAAAGAGTATGGCTGATTGGAAGGGAGACTGGGGATTCGAACCTCAGGTGTTGGATATTGTCGAAAATGGGATGCCACCGTGTAAGTGGTTCACTACCATTCTTATCAATTATGCTAATCAATTAGATCTCATTCACGACGAACGAAACAATCCCGAACCCTTTTTGGCAAAAACGGATACTCGGACCTTGGAGGACTTGATCAAAATCGGGTTGTTGGAGTATCTCGACACTCGTATTCTTTCGGGAGCCACTCCAACGGATGATGAGTTGCTTCAAGAAGCACGAAATATAACCAAGCAAGCGGAAGAGTTTGGTACACAGACTGGTTCTTGTGAGGTGTCCTGGTTTCGTGATCTGATCATGTATACAAATAATGGGTCACCTAGCCCGGCGAATCCTGGAGTGGAAACCATACCATGGACTCAAAGCCTACAAGCCAGCGAAACACCGGCGCCATACAACGAGTTCGGACTTTCGGGTTGTTCTAAAGAACGACAGCTCAAAGCATTCGTCACAGCAAAGCGGGCGTTGGGAATTACTGCAACCGACTTTGAACTCCAAATCGAAGCATGCCGCATACTTGATGAGGCTGAAGTCACTTCTAATTATAAGTGTAAGAGTGCACACTCTTGGTTTAAATATCTCGTCAACTCATCCACGGGCTGGCTGGTTCACTTCCGGAAACGAGCCCATCTACCTCGCAGCTCGGAGATGGCCTTGGAACATGTCCGATCCACCGATCCTACTTCAATCGATTATTCTATACATAATGAGCAGCGGTTAGAGAATGAACTAATTGACTGGGTCAGGTTACAACGTCTTCAGGGAATCACACCGACAGACGCCGATATCCAACGTCATGCCCGAATGATTGTTTATAAGACTGACGACCCTTGGAACCAAACTCTTATGGACAATCTTTCTATGTTGTATCTATTCAAACGGCAGCAAGGTCTTATACCCGACGAAAGCATCGGCCCAGTTATGCCACCACCTCCAGAATCAGCACTGCCCAATCAACTTTCTACGATGACTTCTTCCGCACCCACAGTTTTACATTGGGACTTGGAGGATGTTGATATTGCTGCGCCAAAAGGAAGCGCCCCACCAAATTTCTACGGTGACAATGGACAGCGTAACATTACCTCTGGGCCCGAAACTGAATCTTTCGATCAACCCTTACACACAACATTGCAGATGCAGCCATCGACAAACACAAATCCAACCCAACCACTTCGATACTTTCTCAATGATGCAAATTGTTACGGACGATTAGTTCGTGAGCTGTCACGTTTCGTTTCTAGTTGCACTAGTGTAAACAATCCTAACCGACATGTTGGTTTCTTCTTCTCCAAGTCTCAACAACTTACTAACAATTCCAGATTCCAACCAATGCCGAAATTCAACACCACGCTCGCTGGGTAATCTACGATGATGATGACCCATGGAACCAAACCGCTGCCGATAACGAGGAATGGCTCGTCCGATTCAAAAGAGATGTTGGACTTGCTCCTAAACATGAAGGACCCGGTCTCCCAGTCTGCTCCAAAGAATGGGCTGTGGATCTCGGAGGCGCGGGATTCGAGCCGCCCTATGTCTATCCTGCCAAGCAATATACCAGCTTGAGCGATGAAGTGACGATGTTCGGCGATGGACGACAAGTGGACGACCAAAAGAACCGAAAAGACAAGTTGTACAGGATTAAACCGACGACCGCTCAGAAATTCGTCAGCAGTATCGGAACACCTTTTCTACCACCCGCTAGTATCTTTTGCTCGAGACAATTGGAGGGAGGCTTGAATAATTTCATGACTGGACAGATTGCCCTTGGGATCTTCCCTTCGGATGAGGAGATCCGGGCAAAAGCCCGCGAGATCCTAGGTGTTCAAGAGACAGCCGCGGATGATATCCATCTGCTTGAGAAGTTCAAGGCTAGTCATGCGATGAATTCGAATTCGCAGTCGATCCCTCATGCTGGGTCATCATTCAGTAATGAGGCGGAACTACTTGCTGGCTTGGATAAGGAACTTGCCATGTCGGGTGGTGCGCAGGGGTTCTCGAGTATGGCGATGCATTTCGATATCACGTCTCCTACTGGGTTTTCTAGCAGTACTGGTAGTGAGGGGTTTACTGGGGCTGGTGGGTTTGGTGGGTGAATGCTACAGCTACAAAAAGGGAGTCCGCAAAAGTTCCGTTTTTCTTGACGATGAGGGGACCGTGATGTTGAATTGAAGTTATGCTTGACAGGAAGGGATGATTTGTAACGAAGATACTCGCGTAGGTTTCGTGTGAGGGCCTCCTGGTAACCGTGCACCTAAAATGAGCTTGGCCTTAACACCAGCCCTTATATTAATTTATATAACAACTGATAAAAACTCTAAAAGTTAATTAGAAACAGTACAAAAATAATAATGTAATTAACGCTATTCGAATACACCTTTGTTGGTATCCCTTTTTCTTTGGTCTGGGATAGGGTTTATAGGGAGGGAGGGACGACGGAAAAGTTCTTGATTCCAGTGTATATATATGTATACATAAACTAAATTCCTATCAACTAAAATCTATTACACTACATAGAAACGAATGCATATAAAATGTAGTTCTCAATGTCCATATAAGAATCAAACAATCTTTATTTTCTTTCCTTAGTAGCTTGATCTAGCTCCTCTAGCGGTGTCCCTGCACCAGAATTCTAGAATTCCAATAACTTTACATCTATAAAATATGGTTCTATTTGCAGAACGTTATAGACAGTATATTGGGATTTAGGGGTCACTTGAACAAGCAGTGACAGTGTTAGAGAAGAGATATTATTATCATAGTCATTGCATATTTGGCCTCGCACAACTATAATAACATCTCAAAGAGGAACAATTTCTCACCTCCCAATTACCCGTACTTATCTCCTTATATTAGGAGACCTCCTGGGATCTTCATTGTCTCATGCCAAAGCTGGAGTTCTTCAGACTTGGGTATATTTGAAGACACCTGGAGTGTCTGGTACCAATGTTGAAGTTCCGGAGACTTATATCCATGCCCCTTCATCTCAATGATCGCCCGAAGGAACTGAAGATTTTCCCAATCGCAATAGATGAGAGGATCAGTATCTGTCCGATTCTCATCGAGGTCCACCCGATTAAATACCTCCCATGAAATCCTAACAGGAGCTTTTTGATGAAGTCCCTTTATCAATTTGTAAAGTCGGAATAATGCAGTGGGATCAAACGAGTATCGACCGGTTGTATCATCCGGCAATGGATAAGGACGGCACTCTCCATGCCAAGCATGATGAGATCGTTTATAATAGGGAGTCATGAACTCGTAACCAGT
Organism: Hymenoscyphus linearis; assembly: GCA_900536425.1. Taxonomy (NCBI): domain Eukaryota; kingdom Fungi; phylum Ascomycota; class Leotiomycetes; order Helotiales; family Helotiaceae; genus Hymenoscyphus; species Hymenoscyphus linearis. The sequence goes on from UNPR01000124.1 coordinate 74,642, forward strand.
GTTGGGGTAGACGAAATGTCGTTCGCAGAGTTGGAAGTAGCTTGGGATCTTAAAGATAAGTGTGACTTCCTTGAAATTGGGAAGAAGTGGAAGACTGTTGATTAGGCCTTTGAAAGCATTGTTTGAGTAGAACATCACTATTTTCCAAGGGATTGGCCAATTGAATGAGGGACTAGTGAAGAGGTCATGTCTGGGTAAGCTGCTGTAGTATCTTGGTTTGAAAAACTGGAACTCCAGTCTTTCTATGAGCTTTTTGGTTGGGGTTGAACCATAAGGAGTGGTGAGGAAATCTGGATCTATAGTGAATGTTAGTATTTTTTTCTGTAATAATATACCGCAGAAATCGCAGTTATACAATGAAGAACATTTGTGACCACTCAAATACCTGTGGATCAACAGAGGCTTGAAAACGCCATAGTTGATAGTGCGGAGAGAGAGGCTGGATGGATAAATAGGCAACTTACTTAACATGGCGGGTACTCTGTTCCAGAGATACAGATTGCCAACCTCAAAGTTGAACGTGTTCTTTTTGAAGGAGATTCTCTGAATTTCTTGTAATCCTTTGAAGACCAAGGACAGTTGTGCGAAATTAGGGTGTGTTGGACTGAAGGAGATGTTGTTGTCCTCAGTGACTAACACGAGTTCAAGAATCATCTCGCGCAGCACATGGCATATTGTGAGGAGGTCTTGGTGTTCCATTGTGATGGGTTGTGGAGGGTTGGTAATTTTGGGGTGTTGTGGGCGGGATAGAGCGTTGATCGTAGTGTCTTATAGGAATTTAGGGCAGCTATAGGTGGGCAGTTTGGAGCTTTGAGCCATATCTGCGAAGTTAACAAACATCCATTAACATCCATTATAGCCTTCAACAGAACCTTTAGCCAGTGAATGCTTGAATGCTTGTATGAACGACATGGCTAACTGATCGTGCCCAATGATCTGTAATCTTCCTAAGCAGGGGCCTGTTGAAAATCATTATTCACTTTGTTTAAAAAGAAAGAGATGAAGAAAAGCTTTCCTGAGGATTTGAGCCACATTTTTGACTAACCTTTTTGTATTTGTCATCTATGCTCTTTCGTCGCTCTGAATCTATTAATTTAGATGGGATGGCCAAACCACATGTGGGCTATCTTTTGCGGAACATTATGGATTAATAGGACTTACCGCAACGGGAGGATGTAACTGAATAAAAATGTTTTATCATTGAAGCGGAGCATGCGAGATCCAGTCCTGCATTTTAAGCGAAGCTAAAAATAACTTCAACTACACGGTGGAGAAGAATCAGGTAGATTCTCGAGAGAAGTCAAGCTGCATATCAGATGGCTCGATATTCTAGATGTGTTCGCATATGATGAATAGAAAACAATAAGGGCGGAGGGGGACCTGATCAAAGAAGTAGAATCAATTTTCGCGGGCCGCTTGAGAAACGCGGAACGCGACCTCAACTGCAACACTTCTGAAGTTATCAACCACCACACACAGCAAACATGTGAATTCACATAGATTGAGAGCCAATTGTATCAAGCAGCCAAAAGATTTCCATTCGCGAAATTATAGCTCTCAATTCCCCCCATTCCAGATCCCAAAGAAACACAAACACGAGTCTCCACCCATCCCATCCGCACATCCCCCACCCGCGAAACAAAGCATCCTTTCCGGGAATTGGTGTCATCAACCTTGAATAGACTATTTTGTAGTGATCCACCGCTCGTAGTATCCATTTCATAACTGATTTCGTTCATTCTGTCGGCAAAGGTTTGTAGTGATCCACTACTCGTAGTATCCATTTCATAACCAATTTTATTCATTCGGTCGGCAAAGGTTTGCAGTCTTCGGGGATTAGGAGGGCCTTGGGCACCTCATGGTTCGTATGGTGGTGGAGGATCGTCCGCCTCCTCCTCCTCCTCCTCCTCCTCCACATCTCTGGTGAGATAGACATGGAAATGGGTTCGGCCTCCGTAGAGGGCCGAAGAGACGCGGAGAATACTCCTGTAAAACAAATTAGCGATGCTTGGCTTTTGTTTTGTTAGAGTGGTTCAGGAGTAACCTACCAGCCAGGGTAGTTTTCCATGAGTCTTGTGAAGACCCAGGCCATGTTCTCATCCCGTGTCGGGATGGAGATATCTGGTGTGGGCATTGCCCAGCGATCAACAGAGAAGCCAGGTGGGTTGGTAACCCTGAGGAGGACGGGGAGGGCGTCGTAGTCATAGACGCAGTTGAGGAAGAGAGTGGTGGTGGGCATTTTGAAAGATGTGGTTGGTCTTGGTGGTGCAATTGAAGTATGTGAATGTGCCCAAAGAGAAAAGAAACAAGAGAGGATCCGACGCGTGAGTATATCTTCAGATCGAAGTGTTCGCGCTTGGGGGTTGTTCGCTTAATTGGCCAATGAGACAACAGCCTAACTTTCGCGCTTTTTCTTTCAACCTCAATTGTGAACTTTCTTTTGATTCCATTAGTGGAAAAAGCTCACATAACATAATTGCATTAAGATTTACTGAAAACCTGATGTTCACGAATGTCTATGAAGACTTTATTGTAGACTCCCTTTCAGAAGAACAACTTTGCTAGAAATTATTAACCTCACGCTCTTCTCTTTGAAATCTAATTTGTGTTTCTAATAATATCGTTATGTGAACCCTTTCAAGAAGCCAAAAGTCATAGACAATCGTTAGATTCAATTGAAACTTGACATTCGCGTGAGTCTTTTAGAATAACGTCTTTCTAACAAGTTGTTTGAGGTAAGAAATGTCTCTGATGAAGTCCAGTCTACTCTTGTTCTTGCAATCAATCAATAGGATTTATTGTACCTTTAGTGTTAAATTGTTGTAAAGAAATAGAATTACATACTATGTGCTAGAGTGCCAGAGGGCGTTCCAGGACCACCCAACACATATTGTTTCTATTTTATTTCTCAAGATACATCTTGAAAAGTAGACTGCATAGTAGAAGTTTAGATGCAAGTGAAATCCTACAACACCTATTCTTCGTTCATTTACACCTCTTGTATTTTATCATTTTGGGAACTAAAATAAAGTAACCACTGCAAAGATGAAGATGATTGTTTTCAAGTTTGCAGAATGTTTTGTTGAAACTCCGATTTTTCTCACCATGATGAAAAACAGGGCTTTATAGCTAAAGTTGAAAGGATCAAAAATTCCTCGCAGAATGTTCTCAATTATCTATTTCTATTGTAGTGCTCATCTATTATCAATTAGGCCCTGTAGTCCAAAACCCCCACCTACAACTGAGAAATACCCCGACCTGTAATATTTATAATGCAATGAGTAAGTCATAAACATTGAGCTTCTTCCAATATGCCCTTCATAGAGATGATGATAGCAAATCGTGGAAACATATATTCTGGATAGTTGGGATTCCCAGTGAAAAGGTTGTAATTCTCATCCTTCCATTCCAAGTCATATTTCAGTCGACTTTCATGCTCTACCTACTAGATCAGAAACCCTCTAGCTTCCATTTCCCCACCCAAGATAATCTCCCAGTTACAACCCTGACCCTTCGACCTCGGATATCGCACCCCGCCTGCCCCCCACCAAGTACTATATTGCCAATTCTCTCATGGCTCGTAATGTGGTGGATGGTGATATTGTGAATATCGACTTCGTGGAACTTCAGGTAGATACTGATGGGGGCTTTGAGGTGGTTATTGTGGCTCCGCGTCATTGACTATCCATACATGGAAATTAGGCGTTGATCCCTTCCGTTCAGTCACACAGCAGAGACTCCTAAAGCCCTCGTCCGTCAGCTGCTGGTACTTTCCCACATACATGGAGACTTACCATCCAGGGTAACGTTCCATGAGCTCTGTCAGCATTCTGACATAGACACGGTTATCAGGTGAGAATGGAGTAGGTTGAGGCAAAGCAGATTTATGGAGGGGTAGGCCAGGCTCATTGGCGACCTTGAGCGGGGAATTTACACTCATAGAGGAGCATTCCAAGTAAAGAGCATAAGGCATCTCGATGGTTGGTCGTGTGGTTCTTGCTGAGTGTGTGTGATTGTTTTGTATCTGGATGTTGAGGAAGATGGGCAGAGCTACCGTAGAAGTTGCCAAGTATATGAGCGTCGGGACTCCTGAATGGCAAGGTGACTGAGTGAATGAATGTGATTACAAACAATATAGATAGGGTCAGTAGGTCGCATCAGGTATCAAGTTTTCAAGTAGCGAGAAAGAGTGGGGATTTACAGTACTCACATTACAAATTCTCAATCAATTCCTGTTATTTCTCAAAACATTCCCCTAAAGTCTTTGGAGGCATGAAAGGAAGTAACCCTTTCTCAAGACATAACTCTACCTTTCCCACAGAATAGATGTTGACTGGATTTGGAAACAGACGAGGATTGGAAGGGGGGAGGTGGGAGGGCTATCAAGATATAATCTGGCAAGAAAAACTTCCTGCCAAGCTGAAAGGACTTCAATCATTGAAATGACAATCTCAAATGTCAATTTGAGGGAAGGTCAAGAGACAAGTATCATCTCATGCAATGGGGCAGGCTTGAAGGCTGCCTTTTGCCTGTTCAGTCCTCTAAATCGGATGTTCCCAACAGGATCAATTCTCTAAGAAGAACAACTCTACTTTTTCTACCCTCGTCTGCTGGTTGCCATATTGAACATCATATATACTAGTGTGAAGGTGGCTAGGTTAGACGCCGGTCGCCTAAATACACCTATTGCTTGGCATTGTAGGACTTTTCCACCCAATAAGCGACTCTCTCCTCTGTGTATGGATAATTGCATGGTGCAACCCCACCACTCTGCCAAGCTCCCCTCCTTCTCTTCACCATTTCCAATGGTCTGACCGACCACAACAGCACATGTGTAAGCAACAATGGCACGAACTCTCCTCAGCATCGATTTAGATGCTCGACGTATGATTCTCGAACTTGTCTTGATTAGCGAACATCCTATCCAGCCATATATTACGAACAAATCGAAAAACAATACCACGACTCCGAATTTCACCAATATCTCAAGGACATGTAGCCAACTACGCGACGAAGCCAAATTTATATTCTTCCGGAAGAACCGCTTCTTCTTCGAGAGTCAATCGACACCTGGTCCCTACGGCAGTCTGCGAGGAATGACCGATTATTTCTGTACGTGAACTTCACCTCACCCACCTCAGGGAAAATCAAGTTGCACCCGCTAATCCTTCAATCAAGCAACGTCATTTCTCTCCAGGTTGAAACCATGCCCGACAAAACTGCTCATGGAGCATGTCATCCTGTCCTGGTTTGATGAGTCGGACTGGTTCGGGAATCCATGTAGCTACGGTAGATTTAATGTTATTACCGATGCAATTGAAGCATTGAAAAGTACCAAGGCGATGCGCCGGCTCGAATTTCTCATTCGTGTGCCATCACACTTTCACCTTTGCGACGGACACTACAAAGTGTTTCGGCAACAAGAGAATTTGCCTGATATCACTCGTGAGAGGGAGGATGGCGAAGACGTACCTATATACTCTGAGTGGGCTGGACATCCACATATCGGTAAGAAGTACGAGGGCCCTCTCTATACTGAGACCGAAGAACACGATATAGGGCAGCATGAATGGGATCGTCTTTTTGCGTACCTGGAAACCATCAGAGATCTTAACGTGGGAGCGGTGGTGAAGTTTCAGGTGGTGAGCGAAATGCTGCGCGAGGACTACCATTTTGGCAGATCGCTCAATATGAAACAGCCAGGGGCGTATCTAGGGTCGCGCTGTCATTGGCAAGCTATTCTGTTCTTCCGAGAGTCCATCATGAGACTGGATACTGGGTATAACATGAAACAGCAGAAGGAGCTCTTGAAGTCTATGGGGACAGCTGCCCAAAGGATCAGTCCATACAAGTGGCGGCTGCCACTGGCCAATTTAAACTAGCATTAGTAGCCTAGTAGTACTGCAGAATTCCTGCAATGAAGACCCTGACGTTCTTCTTCAACCTTTTATCCAATTCCGTGTCTTCTTAACTACATAGCCTCGTTTCTCTCAAGAACCTTGAAGAAGAGGGAGAGAATTTGTTTGAAGGATTCCGCTCCATTCCTTTGGGCAGCAAAAGGTTGTAGATTAATAATTAGAGAAAATCAAGCCAAAAACCCTCAGAGGATGTAATATTCATATCAAATTATGTTTTATCAATATAATAGTCAGTGCGTCTTCCCACAGCGCTCTCGCTTGTAGTCAGTTCAAGCAAGTGTCCGGTGTCGCGGACTTTCTTTAGAACATTAAATTACTATGTAAACTACACTAAAAGAAATGTACGGATGAAAAGATATATACAAGTATAACAAGTCTCAACGCCAACTTACTTAAAACTTACTAAAACCGTATAAAGTTTCGATTCTCTTTAATTAAAGCTACTAACTCGTTACTGTCCTAATCTAACGATTCCTTTATTAAACAGTAAAGCTAGGTCTATAGCGTGGTCAATTCTGTCTCCTCCTACAATTATATCCGCCTTAATATTGTTATCGACGTCTATGTCCCCTGGTTCTAGGTGCGCTAAGTACTCTCGAATGTTTTAGAATAGACCCTCGTGATATTGTCTGTCTGGCTATCTGGCTGCCTGCCTGTCTACCTGTCTACCTTTCTGCCTGTCTACCTGTCTGACTGTCTACCTGTATGACTGACTGTCTATCTGACTGACTGGCTGGCTTTCTGGCTGTCTACTTGTATGTCTGACTGTCTACCTGCCTGCCTGTCTAGCTGTTCGTGACCTTAATAGAACATTTTACTAAGCGGTAGCTTGGAGGATGGGAGCAGCTAGAGTAGACGCGTCTAATAAGTCGTTGTACATATCTTATGGTGTGGTTTACATAGTAATTTAATGTTCTGAAGAAAGTCCGCGACACTGGACACTTGCTTAAACTCGCTTGTAGTTAAACTGACTACAAGCGAGAGCGCCGTAGGAAGACGCACTAACTCTTAGTCAGAGCAAGAATGTTGTGAGGCTATTATGGGTCTCTTGCTGAGTGGGGTTGTCAAAAGTTGAAGGCCAAAACAAGAGCTTCGAAGGCTTGCAAGGCTTGCACGGGTCTTTCCCCCACACGCCAAGGATCTGATTCCGATTCACCCCACGCAGCGGCAGTCCACCTACTCGAGTAGCTCAGCGCTGTGCCGCCCAGGCCCAGCCACTCCCTAGGACATACCCACCAGTTTTACCCACCAGTTTTCTTAATTCTTGACGCAAACACCCTACCCTTTCTACTCTTTCTGCACTCTCTTCCTTTTCAACATGTCAACTCTCCCCCGATCAAACAGAGGGCGAGGAGTCACACCAGTCAAGAAAGTGCACCCAGATGACATTTGGCGTCGTGCGATGCGAATGATGGGCCTTGAGCCAATTACAACAACAAGCAACAACCAAAGCTCTACCCCGGCACCAGCAGCATCCAAGGCTCCATCTCCAGCTCCAGTTCCAGCTCCACCTGCGATAGTTCCATCTCCATCAACCAAGCGAACTCAGACTTTCCCCACCGAATCCACCATGAAGAAACTCATGATACTGGATCTGCCTCCAGAGACGCAGAAGGAGATCATTCGGCATGTAAGTCACTTCATCTGATTTTGGAGCTTCGACCATGAGGCTGAACCCTGAGAGTGGGGCAAATATTTGGAGCTTGAAGACTAACACTTCATCTGCCAGGCTGATACTACCGATCTTATTGCGCTATCTCTTGTCTCTAAACACTTCAGAGACCTCGCTGCAGAAGAGCTTTATCGGAGCTTCAATATCGTCTTTCCGGACGAGGACGATACAACCAATGATTCCTCCTTCGACGTCCTGGCCTCCGGCCTGGAGACCTTTGTTTCGAGCGAATATGATTATGCTCAGTACTTGAGAGAGATAACTCTTGAGCCTCTATCGGGAGGAGACAAGGGCGCGCGTGCAATCCGATTTTACATAAACGAGTCGAGTTCTGGCAAATTCATGAATACGCTTTTTCTCATGATGCTGCGTAAAGCCCGGTCCCTGGAAACCTTCTCGTAAGTATGCCACGATCAAGAGAGTGTAATATTTTGGGTTCTGACATAAACTACAGATGGGATATTCGAGTGGAATTGTCTCGGCCAGTTTTCAAAGCGCTGCATCAAATTCCCACCCTGCAGCATCTCCGTATTCGTTTGCAACCGGGTCCCTCGACATACCAAGGTCCTCCAGCAATTTCAGCCTCAAGCGTTGGGCAGACTACCAGCAATCCTGGTCCAGTACACCATCCCCCACCTCCTCCCCCAGGTTTTGGCCACCCTCCACATAGCCACCCTGGCGCAGTAAGTGTGAATTACTCATCTAGTATTTCGAACTCTTTTGCCCTGGGGAACAAATACGCATCGTTGTCACACAGCAGAACCACGAAAGCATTGTTGCCCGCTTTGAAGAAATCACCACCAACATTGTCGGGCTTCAAGAATTTGAAATCATTGCAGGTTTTGGACATGGATACTCTCGATTATATTAGTGAGCTCCGAGCATGCATTCGTAACTCCTCATCAACTCTTGATACATTGGCGTTATCATTTTCCGAGGGCTTGGCCAATAAATCGCGGAAACCTCCAGCGGACACTCATTCTGATGAAGACTCAGAGGCAGAAGATGATTTCGGGCAGATCGTTCCCCTTGGACCTCCAAATCCAGCCATGCAGTCAACGTCTGGAGATGGCCAGTCTAAGGCTGCCAAGGCGTTCGAAGAGAGGAAAAAGCAAGAGGATGTGCTGCAAAAGATCTTCGGCATCGCAACCGCCAAGCGTTCAAAGCCAATTGTCGTTCCCGCTATAGTTAAGGCGGATTCTTCTGAGGTTAAACCCAAGAGTGAAAAGGAACTCATACAACTAAAGTTGATCAAAGATCTTGGGCCCATCGCAAAGAAGTTGATGACATATGTTGAGGCTGGCGGCGATATGAAGTCTGATTCAAAGGCTGTACTTAAAATGATCGAGCACGCTGCACGGGTATTTATGGAAAGCACGGATGAGGCTTCTCAACCAGTGAGCGATGGCAGTAGCCCAAAGCCAACTCCTACCGCCTCTACAGCAAGTATGTATAGCGAAGATGCGCTTATGAGCGGTGGAGCTTCTGTAGATAGCCCCGGCCTGTTTGACGAACCAGCCAAGGAGCAAAAGACAATCAACGCTGATCCAGGAGTTTCAAACCCAGATGATATTGATATCGAAGCACCCGAAGCAGACGACCTTGCCGCTGAGATTGGTTCCGCTGCAAGCGATGACGACGATGGCGAGGAATCGGCCGAGAGCTCCATGAAACCCACTGAAGCGAGGGAACCAGTAGAACTGGTTGGTGTCAATGAAGAAAAGCCCAAGGAAACGGAAGTAGCGCAAAATGAATCTACTGACAATAAAGATGACAGTGACGCGAAGATAAAGACTCAGCAGCAAGTTCGCCTCCTCACGCAAGCTGTAAATTTACGTTTCGAACAGGAAACTATGTCACTGAAGGCTCAGATGGAGCAGCTGATGGACCAGATGAAGAATGCTGAGACTACAAGCGACAATTATCAGACCCGTGTCGAAAATGAAGCCAAGTTCAAGAAGGTTTCGGAACGGTTCGCGCACTTGACGCGCAGTGTGGACAAGCTCAACATGAAAATGGACTATCTCAACATGAAAGTGGACGAAGCCGAGTTTGAGGAGCTCAGTTCTGGGGCTGGTTCAAAATCTTCTGGAGCCATCAGTGAATACGTACGCAACACCAGAGGACTCCGTCTGACCTCTCTTTCTATCTACCTCATTCCTATCAAGGGACAAATACTAGCTCGGGGAATTGATCTGAACGTTTTGCAAAATATCACCCTTTTGAATGTTGGCCCGCAGTATACGTTCTGGAATCTTCTTGCCAGAGAAAATGCAATCTCTCCATTGCCTCTCAACAAGATCTATACCGACAACGTCACTTTGCCATTCTTGGGTTTAATTCACCAGCTAGACAGTGTGACCGAATTGTTATTGCTAGAGAAAACTAAGGGACGAGTGGAGACAACAGCAGGAAAGACAACGGTCACAATTGAACATATCCGAAAGGCTCTTAGAAAGCACAACCGCTCGTTGAAAGTGCTGATGATAAGACATGACTCTAGCTCAGACTGGGATTTGAACGTTAAGACTACGATGATGTTGTGTCAGCAGGCAACGGAATTGGAGGAGTTGTCAGTGTCATTTGGTAATAAAGTAGTGGTACGTAATGGAAATCTCCTACCCTATCCTCTGTGCTAACATTCTGCAGCATACACTTCTCCAATTTATCTCAGGAATGACTTCGCTCCGCGCTCTTCACACGAATTGTTTCCGCCAGGAGGATAATTGTCAATGGGTTCGAAACAACTTTGGCAAGTTTCTTATCGATGCTGTGTCCCAAAATTCCCAAAAGAAGCTTGAGTACCTCGCTCTGGACCAGAACGTAGAGCGCCTCGTTCGTCGGTCGAAAGAAAAGCCGTTGAAGAAGATATTTGACAAGAAGGGCAAAGGCAAGGCGAAGTCTTCTGATACCGCAAAAGCCCTGGCGGAAATGGTACTTGGGCCCAGTGGCACTTGGCCAGAAGGTGGGCCATTCAATAGTAGCGGCAATTCTACCATTAACATGCCTACTGATGACTGGCAATTAAGCTCCGACGAAGAAGAAGACGTCAATATCGGACCCATTGTTGGGAAGCTTGGATTGAGAGTTGAAACTATTGAGGGAGTTCGCTTCTGTGATGTGCCAGATGTGCGAATCTTCGAGAAGGATGTCGTTAATTCGCGTCTCTAGTAAGTTTGCTTGGTCATTCGGTTCTGGAAACCGGGGTTTATGGTGTTTTTTTTTTTTTGCGGGGCCAACATGGGATTTGCACGGACAGATGGATACAGCATGGAGTTTCTTTTTTTATTAACCATGAGCGAGGGCGCAAGTGAGCGAATGACATTGATTGTTAATACCTCGGATGCGAGATTGCACGTTGTTGAGGGACGGGATGGAGGGGACAGAACCATCTATGACATGGTAGGCAGGTAAATGGGAGACTTAGTTTGGTCCACTGGGAAGGGAAGGATACGATGATTCTTTTTCTTTTTCACTGGTTAACGGACTTGCTCTTTCCCTTTGTTACGGGGGCACGTACAAACCTGAACTTCCCTCGATAATTACATAGTTTTTCCTTTAATAAACAATGATGATCGTATTAGAAAAACCTGAGCGTCCCTCGCTACGGAGTATTTTTCAAGCAATCGCACGTACCTACAGATCCAATCTCAGATCTCAGATCTCTTTTTTCAGCATGGACTCCCGCAACCCGCTTGCCTATCAATGTCTCACATCCACCGCCCTCGCTTGCAAGTTGAGATGGCCCAGCCCAGATGGGGGGAAAGCCTCAAGCGTGGAAGCGAAGTGTGCGAGGCTCGGTGGGTGGCACGTGGGTAACCTTCTTTTATGGAGGGGATCTGCTCAAGAGCTTGGATTTGCTTGGGACTTGGTAACTCGAGGACCTTTGAAGCGTGAGACCCTCGCGTGCGTACCGAGGGCGATTTGCAACAAAAGATTTAGGGTTTGGGGGAATCGGCGGGGTTTCTAGGGATTGGTGGTCTAGGCGTTGGCTTGCGATGGATTGGGTGGGTGGGATTGGAATGGGTGATTGGGAGTTGATCATTTGAGGGATTGAGGATGGGGATGGGGATGGGGATGTGGTTTGTGTGGTTGTATGGTTTCTGTGGTTGTGTTGTGCATGTGGATGATGGATTGATGCGTTGGCACTTTTCTTTGCTTTTGGATAGGTTGGGGATGAGGGGGTTGAGGGGAAGAATGAGGGGTTTGAGGGCCTACGAGATGTAATTGATTGGGTGGTTAGGTTAGGTTATGTGGAGGTTGGGTTTGGTTTGGATGGTATTGGAAGGATTTACGAGGGGATTCGGGGTGGTGGTTTATTGCTCAATGAGTGATTTCTTTGGTGTTGTTGATGCATCAACTACTTTGTGGTCGGAAGTCTATTTCTATTTTGAGGAATTTAGCCGGGAGGACCCGTAAAGACAAAGTATAAATGCAAATGCAAGCACAATTCAATTGTCTGAAATGAGTTTCTGAAGTTTTGTCGATGGGTATTTTATTTAGAGTTTTTTCGTGATTGTGGAGTTGGACGATTTTCTTTTGAATGGAGTTCGAGAAATGACCGTGAGGCTTGTGATTGGGGGCTAAAATGTCCGATCCCATGGAAAATTTAGGCAACCAAACTCTGTGGGAGGCAGAAGATTTAACGTCATGAAATACTCGAGGATATCTCGAAAAAGAAGTGTGAATGTGGTTTCCAGCCTGGAATTGATATTTTTTTGAACCCCTTTGGTGGGGTCTTCTGCCTAAAATGTACGAGAAGGGAGTTAAGGTTAGGTTACGGCGCGGATTTTCCAACTGCATAGCACAGCCTCTTCTGATCTACTTCAACATCATTGAATGATGGCCAAATAACTAAATACGCCGCCACTTCCTTCGCGCTGTATTACATTGACCAGGGACAACATTCCGCACATCATGTCTACTTGACTTTCTTTTCTTATTTAATATTATTCACTCGTTTTCGCGGCGCCGAATTCTACCATTGCTGTCAAACACCGCAATTCACGAATCACGATTGAGACCAACCACCGGTCGCATTATTCCCATTATTCCCTCCTACTGCCTCGTCGAGCCTGCGACTTAAATATCCTCTCTATAAAGCATGGCGGACGTCGAAGAACCCCAGTTCACCTCGCTCTCAGCGCGCATCGCAGCCTTGAACAAGCAAGGTGTTGCAAAGAGTATAGGCGGTCCTCAGCCCACAGGAAAACGACCTCCCCCTCCACCACCTCCAGCTAGACCCCCTCTTCCCTCGAGACCGCAGACGACGAATATCCCTCCAATTGTCTCCCACGGCTCCTCTGTCACGAAAGCGCCTAATAATTTGCCAAACGATTCAATGGGGGGTGGTGGACTCTTGCCTCCGCCTGTTGCGCAAGACAACCCCAAACTGCGCATCACCAGTGCAAAAACTCCCCCTTTACCGGCTAGACGAGGACCCCCGCCTCTGCCAACACGTAAAGAAACTTCGCCTGCGCTACCAGCCCGAAATGGCTCTACACAATTGGTTAGGAGGGACTCGAATGCTTCTATGAGATCGTTCAGTTCCACAATATCAGGATTATCGTTAGGGCCATCTGCATCGAGTATTTCCTCTCCAGAATCACTCAGAAAATTGCCTCCGTCATTGGACCAGGCAAAACTGCCGCCATTGCCCCCCTCTCGTCATGAGCAAACCTTGCGAAAAGCCGAGGAACAAGCTCGTAGAACAGTGCCTATGAAAACTGTGAAATCCTCACCAAATGTCCCATTACGAGGACCTCCACCCATCGACCGTGATCAAGCACCTAAAATGCCACCCAGACCAACGGGACCACCTAAGATGCCCCCAAGACCCGTCTCCAGAGATCCTTCTCCCCCTCAGCAACAGCGTAGACTACCCCCACCCAATCCAGCACCTGCACGCTCTGCTTTAACTATGGGATTTGGCCAGAAGTCGGGAGCAGGGGCACCAAATCCAGCTCCGAGACCTGCAGCCCATCAGACTCGGTCAGCGGGACCTGCAGTCGTAGAGCTTGATGAGCGAGGCTTTGATAGTTTCGTGATGGCTAGGAAACCGGTATTCATCGACATGTATGCGACCTTTTGTAAATACTGTGATCAACTGGACCCCATATGGAAGGAACTCGGTCAGAACTTTGCGTTTGCTTCTGATCGACTGACGATTGCGAAGTTGGATACTGGGAAGTACAAATCCTTCATGACACGATTTGATCTAGAAGGTTGGCCTTCATTGCTTTATTTCGATGGGTATAGCATGACGCCGCAGAAATGTCCATTTATGCTTTCCTTGGAGGGATTGACACAATGGCTTGAAGAGAAAAGTGGGATTTATGCTGCGGATGCTCCTGAGATGTCGCAAGCTTCCGGTGTTCCTCCGCCTATTAATCTAAAGTCGAAACCGACGAGGAATGATATTAAGGCTATTCAGAACAGACCTGCTCCCGCTGAACCTCCGACCTCTGGGTGTCTTTTGTGTCGGGACTTTTCGGGTCCTGATGGTGTTGCGGCTCAATATCCTCGCCATTCTCTGCCTCGAAATCAGGACTCTGTATCCTATTTGGCAGGAGTACTGTGTGGTCCTTTTAGGTATCATACCGATAAAGCGAGGGCTATCTTCACTTGGCTTCATCATAACATTGCGTATGATACCGTAGCTTTCTTTGGCAACAACGTTAAGCATATGGAGCCGAGAGATAATATTTCTTCTGGTTTGGCGGTTTGTGGTGGGTATGCTGGTGTTTTTGCGGCCATTGCTTTAAAAGCTGGTTTGGAAGCTGTGATGGTTACGGGTCATGGAAAGGGTTATGGTATGTATTGACTTCTTCCACTTAACTTATCGCTCCTCAACAGGCAAAACTAATGCCATATCTAGGCCACACACCACTAGGCCCCCACGACCGACTACCCCCATGCAAAGTCGACGGTCACGCCTGGAACGCGGTTCGCATCGATGGCGGAGAATGGAAACTCATCGATCCCTGTTGGGGCGCTGGAAATGTCAATAACCAAGTCTTCAACAAGGTCTTCACAGCCTCATATTTTACCATGTCCAACGACGAATTCGGACTCAAGCATTTCCCCCAGGATAAACGATATTTCTATCGTAGTGATGGCACAACCCCTACATGGGAATGGTACATGCGAGGCCCCTCGGGCACCGAACCTCTCCAACTCTTCAACTCCGTCGAGGAACACGGCATATCACCAACCTCCTTCTCCCCCGCCGAAAAACTCATCTCCATCTCCTCGAACGAAACAGTCCGCTTCCAATTCTCCAAGATGTGCGAACATTGGGATCATGAAAAGAATGGGAGTGGGAAACCGTACCCGTTTATCCTTAAGATTGGTGGTAAGGATGGGAGGAATGAGGATTTTGTTGCGTTTGAGAATAATGAGCATTGGTGGTGGTGTGATATACCCGCGAGGGATCTGGGAGCGGTGGGACAGACGTTGCATTGTTATGCTGTTACGACGATTGATGGGAGGGATGCGAGGGGGGTTAGTAGGAGGGAGTATTTGAGTAAGAAGGGGAAGGTGGGGATGGGGTTTGGGGGGGTTGCTTGTTGGACTTTGGGGAGATGATGATAATGGATGGTGGTGTGGTTTGGAAGAATAGGTTTGAGATACCCGGGTTGGAATTGGATTTTAGGTTGTTCTTCGTACGTAGAGGCATTAGGAATACCTACCTAGTTTAGTTTGTTCATAGAGAGCGGATACTAGAATGCAAAGAGGCTTCACATCACAGGTCAAGTCAAGGTTCATTCGCAAAGATGTTCATATAAAAATCAATTCGCTCGCTCGTTATTGGGTATCTCTGCTGTACAAAAAGAAAAAAGAAAAGCAGAAAACTCCCCCATCCCAGTCCATGAAAAACAAAGAAAGAAATCTACTAATACAAAAATAACAAACCAACCACAAGCATACCAGCACGACAACCTCCTTCCTGCATTAACCAGAAGACACGATAAGTTACCCATACAAAAGTAGGGGAAGAATATCGCCCCCTCGGTGAGAGCAACAAGGAAAGGAGAGTTAATCATATCGAGACGCCAGATCTGCGTAGTAGTGGAGGCGTACAAACCATTCCTCCTAAGCGAGAGAAAAGAAAGGAGAGAGGCACAGAGAAACACCATCCACATCAATCGATCGAAATCCCACCCACAGCAAACGTGCTAATATAGCCAGGTTTGAACCAAAGCTAGGTGGGGCCCGCCAGTCTCGCCCAATACTCGTGTCACCAAGAAGACACATTGGCTGCATCACATGCTGTAAGCGCGCAATGGCCGCGAGTGATGGGGGTGGCGGGGGTGGCGGGGGGATAACGATGACTTCCGGAATGGCGACGGGGGTTGGTAAAGGAGGCGGATAAAAGTAAGCGTAAACAGCCTGGTAGATGGGGGGCGCGATGAAGTATGCGAGGCCCATGAAGACGACGAGGAAGAGCAAGAAGGTGGCCCATTTGTACAAACGGGTCTTCTTGGATTGGCGACCAAGAGCAATTTCTTGGGTCGCGATTTTGGATTTGAGGCTCTCGTGGTCGGTATTGAGGTTCATGAGTCTGGTTGAGAGGGTCTTCCTTGCTATGTCGAGGCCAACAACTCTTGCGTTCAGCGCGTTGATTCTGTTGTCTTGATCGGGCGTGGTGGAGTCGTTGTGGCCCATGGAGGAAGACGATTGTCGGTTCCTCTCCTTCTTCTGTGCCTTCTTTATGTCTGCTTTGAAACCGCTTACTTTGGCGTTTAGGTCCTGGATTTTGGCCTCGCTCCCGCGGATGATGTGGAGCGAGATTTTGTTTTGTTCTTTCCCGGACTCGTTCTCTGACTTCTGTTTGGCGTGGGCGAGAGCCAACTCCGTGTTTGTCTCCGACAGAGAACCGGCCTTGTGGTTTGCGATAGCAAGGTCGCTTAACGCCTTCTTGTTCTCCTCCTCCGCCGCCTTGATGGCGGTCGACAGAGAGAGAACCCTCAACTCTGCGCCATCAAGGTGACGACCGACCGTCTTCTTCTCTGACTCCAACTCCTTGTTGGCGGTTGACAGGGAAATGATCCTGCAGTTTGCGATACAGAGATCGCGAGCCGCCTTCTCGGCATCGCAAACTGCCTTTTTTTTCTCCTCCTCCAACTCCTTCTCCAACTCCTTGTTGGTGATTGAGAGAGAATGGATCTTGGATTCTGCGGAAACCACCAACTTTCTCATCTCCCCCTCCACCTTTCTCTTCTCCTCCTCCACCTTCTTCTTCTCCCCCTCCAACTTTCTCATCTCCCCCTCCACCTTTCTCTTCTCCTCCTCCACCTTCTTCTTCTCCTCCACCACCTTCTTCTCCTCCTCCACCTTCTTCTTCTCCTCCACCAACTCCTTCTCCAACTCCTTGTTGGTGGTCGATAGAAGCAGAATTTGAGACTGTGCAACATCGACCACCTTCCTCTTCTCCTCCATCTCCCTCTTCTCCTCCACCACCTTCTTCTGCTCCTCCTCCACCTTCCTCTTCTCCTCCTCCAACTCCTTCTCCAACTCCTTGTTGGTGGTCGATAGAAGCAGAATTTGAGACTGTGCCACATCGACCACCCTCTCCTTCTCCTCCTCCATCTCCCTCTTCTCCTCCACCACCTTCTTCTGCTCCTCCTCCACCTTCCTCTTCTCCTCCTCCAACTCCTTCTCCAACTCCTTGTTGGTGGTCGATAGAAGCAGAATTTGAGACTGTGCAACATCGACCACCTTCCTCTTCTCCTCCTCCAGCTCCCTCTTCTCCTTCACCACCTTCTTCTGCTCCTCCTCCACCTTCCTCTTCTCCTCCTCCAACTCCTTCTCCAACTCCTTGTTGGTGGTCGATAGAAGCAGAATCTGAGACTGTGCCACACCGACCACCCTCTCCTTCTCCACCTCCAAGTTCGTAAACCGCTCGGACAGGTTCATATGTGCGAGCTTGAGCGTCGCGATGTTCGCCATGGTCAACTTCTTCTTGGTAACGGTGATCCTCCGCGCCTCCTTCCCCTTCCCCTTGCCAGCCTCGACCTTTACCTGCTTCAAAGCAGCGTATTTCTTCTTCTCCTCCTTGAGGTCCACCTTCAACTCTGCAACCTTCTCCTTCTCCCCCTTAAGTTCCCCCTCCAACCCGTCAACCTGGTTCAGAGTCTCAAACATGCCCTCAGCTTGGTCGTCCACCATCATATCTAACTGCTTGTTCTCCTCCTTCAACTTCTTGTTCTCCTCCTCCAACTTCTCTACAACCAGCTTGTGCTCCCCCACAAGCTTCCCAATCTCCCACTTCAATCCCTCCACTCCAGCCTTCAGACCCGCATTCTCCCCCTTCACCTCCGCCACCTCGGCCTTCAGGCCCTCATTCACCTCCTTCAACCCCTCCACCACAACCTGCAAAGCCTCATGCTCCTCCTTCTCTTTCGTAAGTAAAACTTTAAGATCATTGATCTTATCGTTGCGACCCTTGATGGTCTGATTTCTCGCCGTCAAGTCGGCTTTGCCTTTGCCAATTACCGCGTTCTTGGCCTCGACCTCGAGGTTTCTCGCGCGGATCTTGTTCTCAAGATCCAAGATTATCTCCAGTTTGTCCTGGAGTTGCTGCACGACATTGGCCTTTTCGGTTCGCAGTTCCTCGCAACTGGTGCAGGACGACGACGACATCTTGACGTTGTGAATGTGACGTTTGATTGTCAGGGTTGATGGTGAGGTGTTCTGATTGAATCAGATTGATTCAGAATTGATGAAAATGATGTGTACGACGCGTGATACCACAAAGTGGTGTTGAGATGTTGTTCATGAAGAGGGTTAGAAGGAAAGTCTGCGAAAGGATCGAGGATGTGGGAATAAGAAGAGGGGGAAATTATCCAAACGCCCGGTTAATCACGCGCAATGGGGGCTAAGCTGACGAAAGGCCTTTCATTGGGCCGTTGTTAAGGTCAACCAGCCGCCTGAAGGTGTTGTCGAGGTTGTATTCACCCATTGTTTTGCGGGTGAAGCGAGAGTTTGTCACGTGATTTTTCACGGGGGACCACCTGCAATATTGGGGTGAGTCACGGAAAGAGGGGTTGGGTTTGTTTACTATTAGCCAGGAGGTTGGGTGTTCGCGTTACACGCCTCGTATCTTACGCGAATGGTGATCGAGGAGCTTATCTAGTATTTCTGGCGGCTGTTTGGGAGGTTGGGAGGTTTGATAGCTTTTTTTATGGGGATTTTGAGGATTCTAGTGGGTTTGGAAGGGTTACGCGGTGTATTCAATGGGATTTATTTAAGTAGTTAAGTACTGTTGTACCTTTTGATCGAGGTTGGGAAATTGTCCGTATTTCTCACGTCAGCTTAGTAAGTTATGGTATTTTACGCGAAGTATTTACTAGGATGTTGTAAAATACTGATGTAACTTTTAACTAATATTAAGAAATTGTCGTCATTTCTCAGGTTAGCTTGGTTAATTATAGTACTTTAAAGTATTCACTCAGATGTAATAGAATACTGTTGTAACTTTCGACCAACATTGGGAAATTGTCCTCATTTCTCGGCTAAATGACGTCGAAGGCTCGTTACAGATGATGAGCCTGCTGGGAATGGAAACTGGGTTTGTTGGTTAATTATAGTACTTCGAAGTATTCACTAAGATGTAACAAAATACTGTTGTAACTTTTGTTGGGAAATCGTCCTCATTTCTCAGGTTAGCTTGGTTAATTATAGTACTTTGAAGTATTCACTGGGATGTAGTAAAATACTCTTGTAACCTTTTTACAACATTGGGAACTTTACGACATAGGGAAACTGTTCTCATTTCCCGAGTTATTCACTAGGAGATGACAGTCCTAACTATCTTCGAGACCAGATTTCACTAGGAGAATGGGATTTTTCAGAAGAACCAGAACTACTATCCCAAGAAAGTAAAATTCAGATTAGCAGATGAGATCTTTTGGGAAAACCAGGACTACTATCTTAACAAAGTAGAATTCACTAGTATATATACTCTTCAGAAATTAACTATTAACAAATTACGTTGCCAAGTACCACACATCCAAGGGCGCTCTGATCTCTGTGAACAGTAAAAATGCTGTCTGGGCCTTGAAGTCAGTGAATACCACATATCTTAACTGGATATGGATAACGGGTGTCTCTTCTCTTTATTTGTTTTCAGCGACCCAGATCATGACATTATGACTGACATGCATACCAGATATGTACTTGAGGACGCATGCCATCATCTGCATGCCATCTTGTTGTTAGTACAACCATTTTGGCACTGTGGTGCGAGACTACGCGGGGAAAACCTTGACAAAGCTCGTATTGAGAAACTCCTTGCAATTTGCAAGTTTCAGTCTTATGGATGGCACCCACATCTTCCGCTTTACTGCCGCCGCTTCCTCCCACCCTGAGTCACCCAAGACCTATTTTGTGCAGGAAGAAACAGTGGTCAGTTTATTTGCTTGGGTATGTTGATCACCCTCGGTGCAGAATATGATGCGGAAAGGATTTGAATTGTTAAATGCGAACTTGAAGACTTGGGTGGAAAGTGGAGGTCATTCGTAGCTTAGGGCTTCAGGAGTACCAGGTTTTGTGAACATCATTCGATAAATCTTGGAAACGATACCCTAGTGACGTGCAGGGTGCAACATGTAGTATCTTATGAAGTGTAGCCGTAATTGTGTATAATCTATTTCCTTGAGGTACGGAAAAGGGGAAGGAAATATACCTGAAGTAGTCTGGCAATTTGAATTCCGCTTCAAAACTTGCTTTTCCCTTCTCTTGTCATGCGTAACCAAGGATCTACATGATGCCATGCAGAAATGAAAACATATAGCTGGTGCAGTTACAAAAAGGCCTCGTTTCACAAACGTCTGAAAATAGCGCTCTCGGCTATAACAAAATTAAAGCCCTGCCAGGCGCTAGTCACACTTATCGATACGAACAAAGTCGAATAAACTAATCGTTATTAAAGTTATAGAGTACGACGAGGTCGGAATACTTAGAAGCTACAGCTAACGAAACTGGAGAACATCAACAGCGCTAATCAACGGAACTTCCTCAGACGTCGAATCAAATCCAACGGCCAATCCACTAAGTTATCCTCAAAGTGAACAGCCATATAACTCGGAGCTTTTCAAGATATTGTCCGCTCTTTCCCTATTGTTAAAACTCAAGTGCGAAAAAAGATCAAATCAAATCATCTAAGACCATTCAGTCAGGTACTAGAAAAAGCAACATTACGATAAAAAAGCGTATCACAATTCTTTTCAGGAATATTGCATACGTAAAATCCTCATTTATTCACTTCACTACATCCTCGCCCCCTTCGCAGGTTGACCTTCATACCCCTATCCAATGTACCTTCGAAAAAGTCCCCCTCTAATACAAATTCCCCAAACCAATCCATTCTAATCCCTCTCTAACCAAAGCTAATTCCTCTCCAACCAAAGCCAAAGTCCATTCTGATCCCTCTCTAACCAAACCCAGAAACAAACTTCCGCAACTCCACCATAATACCGCTCCAAAAGTTCCCAAAAAGGCGCCACAAAGACCATAAGTCAAGAGAAGAAGTATCGCACAACGCTTCTCCAACGCAACAATTCTTTCTTCCGCCATCGTCGTATTCGCCTCGAACTCAACAATACGCTCCTTTCTGGTCTTCAGCGTCTTATGATTATCCGTGATCGTCTTAGCCTGTCCATTGATCTTATCATTCAGCCTACTGGCTTGTGTGTTGCGCTCTCGAATCGTGTTTCTTAGCTCATCGATACGGGCGCGTTGATGTTGGAGGCTTTCAACGACGTTTGTCTTCTCTCTGCGGAGGGCGTCGCACGATGTGCAGCCGTACATTGCCATGTTTATTTGGTGGTGGAGGTAAGTGTTTGTGATTGTTGTGGTGATGATAGTGCAAGGTTTATGCTTTGTAATTCGTAGAAGATGTTGTGGTTGTAGTGGTGGTGGTAGTGGTTGTGGAAGTTGAGGAAAGCCCATGCTTATACACAGATCTTGAGCAGCTAGCTTTCTTGGACTTGTGGGTGAATGGCTGTATGTATGGTTATTTACTGGCAAGAGGCCTGATTCGAAGTGAATTGAAGAGATTGTATTCAGCTTCCATTTGGGAATTTCAGGTGAGCGATATTTAGTCGCTTGATATGGCGTATATCCAAAAACTGACGTTAAACGACATAGGGATAGTGAATATAATACCTACACAATTAACGCTGGAATCTTAGAAAAGTTCTTTCTGATCTTAATAGTAGAGTTGTAAGTTATCACAAAGTAAAAACCCATCGAATCTTCGTTCAAACAGCTCCGGGTTTTTGACTGGTGCTATTTCGAGTCTAAAGTATCTTACAAGAAGGTTAATCGAAATTCAGTTTGTGACGTGTCCTTTGATAAGAATGATCCTACCAAAAACAAATAATTCGCTTCCTCATCCCTACTATCACCCCGCTAAAATACACTATGACACCCTCTCTCTCCTTTGCGACCATGCCCTTGGAACTCCTAACCGCAATTTCTACCTACCTAGACCAAAGTAGCTTACGCAGCACTAATTTACACGGAAAGCCACGTTCAGAATTATCAATTTAAACCCAATATCACAAATCACTTGGAGCAACTGAGACCTCGAATTTCTAAGTATAACCACTTTGATCTAATATACTAGTCTTTTCTTCCACTAGATTTCTCATCTTGCCTCCTTGAACCCATTGTGAATGAGAATAATAACGAGTTGTTCTCCTTAGACACCTTCCTTTCACCATCCATTCACAAAAATCTTTATACAATTGCAACCACCCCATCCCCAGTCCCTTCCCTCCCCTTCCAGGCATGATGAGCCTAATCAACAAATCAACAAATCCGTATTTCACAAACCTCAATCTCCATTCCCTCAATATAGACTCTCCGTCCAAAGTCCTCCTGACACACCTCCTCAATAAAGAGACAATCTGTGGAACCCCATACACTACATAGATCAGTACATACGCCCCCACAATCGCCTCTGCACTTTATAATAACAAATGAGAAATTTCCTGTCAGCAATCAGATGAAATGGCTTAGTTAGGATATGGACCTCAAGATCTGATAATGCGAGATAAACCAACTTCCTAAGCTGAAAAGTACGGTAGTGAGTTAGTCCGAGCATACTATAAGCTGTGCTTGTTTTTTTTTGCTTTTTTGGTTTCTGGTAATTCTTTTTTATATTATTTTAGTGTGGGGGATGAGATTAGATGTTTAGAGTTGAAGTTGATGTGTAGGGGGGTGAGTCAATAGAAGCTGTAGCTAGGACACGACTGCGCAGCTTCAAGGGGCAATGAAAACAGGCGGATGAGATGTTTTAATCGCTGTGCTGGATTAATTGTCACACCATGACATACACATATGTATTCCTTGGAGGCTTTCATAATTGAACTAGGAAGGCTACCGCGGACATACACATTCCCTTCGGAATCTTGCTCTACTGCTCAACCCTTTTCTTAGCAGAGTTGATGTTGATTACGACTAAATGCCTTTCTGCGGTATTAACGCTCCAACTTTAGCTGTCATAAAACATTGTTTTCGACGAATCGCAGGTGAGAAGAGTCTTATATCAGCGGCAAATTACAATGAATAGATAAATCTCATTTGTATTCTAATAATCTGAACGGTGGTATCAAAAAACGCCCTTCTATCGCTTAAAACATCAATGCTCGCTAAACACATTCAAATCGTTCAATTTTCCCATTAGCTTACTTGCCAACTCATGCAAGGTTGATCCAAGATCCCACAGATGGTATACCCTCTTGTGTTACAAAGAGTAGGTAGACTCCTAAGTTCAATATTAGTAAGAAGTATCTTATATTCAACAGGAAACGTATCAAACATACCTGGTGGCATCACAGTAGCATCTCTTGGTGCAGTGACCGAGAAATCATAGCTATCAGCTACGGCCTCAAATTCAAGCATGACAACTCTCTGTCCCATTGTCTGGCCATGTGTGTTAAATCCTTGCGCCAATAAAGTCATACCGATTTTACCCTTCAGTGTTTCAACTCCCTTCAATTTGCTCGTGATTGTAAACTTGGCGCCATAAGCGATAGTCTCTGGAGCAGCGGTGATCTCAGGGCGACCACGGGTGTTGACATCGTTGAGGTAGGGAGGTGAGAAAACTTCAACTCGGTACTCGGTGGGGAAGGCAGACTCTTTGCGTTGTTGTTGTTCTAGAACGCAGGTCTTGCCATTGTTCTGGAATTTTGGCCAATCTTTGCCTGGCTTTCCGTCGGCAGAGTACATGACAGCTGGGTTGGAACCTGCGACGAGTACCTCTCCCTATTTCTTTGTTAGACTGTTTGGCATTCTAATCACGGAAGTAAAAGTTGGGAAGGGAACATACTGTGGGAAGTAGAGTGGCGACAGAGTGGTACATTCGTGGAATGGTGGTTGGTGGCATATTCGTGAATCGTTTACCCGGTGCGCCATTTGGGTCGTAAATCATGGGCACAAGAGCTGGGTCGTCTGCTTGGAATCCACCAGCAGAGCCAGTATGAGCACCGTTAATGAAGAGAAAGGTTCCGTCTGGTAGGGCAACAGCATCCTGTCTCTAGGTCAGTAAAAGCAATCAAACACTTCATTTTTTCCTTACCGTAGAGACCTGGGCTCCGTTAGGCATAGCATCATCTGCAACCCATTCCGGCTTGGCGCTATTGGGAGCAATTCTCCAGCAATCATCTAGTGCTTTTGGCGCAGGCATATCTCCACTTGCTCCTCCACAGACCAAAACTGTGGGCTCATAGTTTGGAGCTTGAAGAGGTAGCAAAACGGAAGTTGCCGAAGAAGGGAAAGTACGTGGTTGCATTGGCGTGTCTGGCATCGCTTTAACAAGCACATCGTTGACATAGTCCCAGATAACTGATCGGTTTCCAGCAACAGTGAAAACCAAGTCCTTGTTTTCAGCATTGGGAAGAGTATAGAGAATGGGGTAGAGGTTGTAAGATTTTCCTGGGTCGAGGTTTTCGGCTTCTGTGAACTCGAGAATTGGGAGAATAACCGGAGCTTTGGGTTTGCCGCCATCGGCGTGGCTGGATTTGATGTTAGTTTTTAGTTTTGGGAGGAGGTGTTGTTTTTTTCTTTACTCACATAATCTCGTAAGTTGGTACATTAATAGATGCTTCATTTAGTACCAACAATCCTTTGTTTGAGCCACCGACAACAAGAATGCTTCCATCAGTCTACACAACAGTGGTGGATTAGCGTTTTCTCTCTTGAGTGGTCTTTATCGGCCCCGTTGATAGAAATACACGTACCATGGTAATTGAAGTAGGATACCAACGCTTTGATTGGAGAAGGGTTGGTAACTCCACCCAATCAGCATTACAAGCGCCTTTATCACATGGTCCTGGAGGGAACGTCCTCAACCTGTCAAACCCCTCTTCAACACCAACACCATCCCAGTCTGCCTCAGCACCAGAGAGATTGAGCATTGTGCCATTAGGAAAGAAAGCTCCAGCTGAGCAAAATGTGTTTGACTTAGGCCTTAGCGCTCGCACCGTGTTTGTAGCGAGATTGTACTCTGATCCAAAGACTGCCATCTCAGAGCCCTCATACTTCCAGGCATCCTTGGAGTGTGCTCCGGTGACCAAATCTGCGCCGAATCCGTGGTTTGCGTGATAATTATCTAGAAAAACAACGGTGTTGGTTCTTGGTGGTGTGAAAATCATTTGAGCTGCAACTCCTGAACTGCCAATGGTTTTGTAGCCTGTGACTTGTCCTAAAGCCAAAGAGGGCAATAGCATTGTGGCTGCGGCCTAAAATTTGTGTTAATTTGAGAATGAAAAATAGCAAGAGTTTCTCCTACCACTCGAATAATTGAAGAAACCATGATCAGTTGGTTATTGAAAAAATAAAGAATGACAACTTGAAGAAGTAAAAAAAGAATGTATTGGATAAATGAGTAAGTGCAAACAGCACAAAATCTGAAGAGAATACAAGCAAGAAAAAGAAGGTAAGAAACCTGAAAAAGATACCCAACAACTTTCAGGGAGAAAGAAACATTATATATCTCGTCACCCTGACACGCCTGTTTTTCGTTTTTGGACAGTGCAATCCCAAAATGCTGGGTGGATGGGGCTCTGAATTAAGGTTTCCCCTTCCAAGGAGTGTGCATGCCTGCGAGAACATTGAACTTTATCTCAGGACCCCACATGTTCGTAAAATGCCAGGATTTTGGTTGCTTCTATCGGCCTTAGCCGTTTGATGAGCGAAATTGCAGTCAGATCCTGTTTTATTCTCCTTGAGGCTTGAGTGCACCTCTGATTCCACACAGCCATCCAGACTTACTATGCCTTATTTTGGAAGAAACGAGCTGAACACAACACAAAACCTGGCGCGTAACGTATCTCATATGAATTAATGTATGACAGAGTGGTTAAATCTTTTTGAATTGTTAGGCGGTATTACCAAGCGTTCATTGACGGTACAATGTCGGCAATGGAAGTTGTTTTTGGCAGATACGGAGTATAAACACTTCGTATTTTATTCTACGCGATGTTCTATTTTAAAACTCGCCATGGAAAACAGTTATGCGCCACGCCGCGAGGTAACAACGTCTTTGTCGTCCAGCTTCTAGAAGACATGGTAAAATAAGTTATTTCAATGTAGTTTACGAGGACTTTGAGTTAGGCGCATAGTCAGGATAATCCCACTTGTGATGGCATGCGCGGCGGAACGAGCCTTACTTTCTCAAGACGTCGGAATGGCATCCGTCGGCCACCAGCTGCATCTGTACTAATGATATTTATAGGGGAATAGCAGGCTGTTGGGTTTGCCAAAAAACATGCTAACGGAACTACTCAACTTGTATGGAGTAAGATGGAATCAGATCCAAGACCCAAAGGTAGAAGATGGAACCTACCGAGTTCAGGAAGAAGCTCAGACGAATCGATTTTTGAGCAAGTCGAACATTCGGCGACGTTTACCGGGAAGGATATCAGAGGCTCAGAGCATCAACTGGCTGTGTTCTACTTCTAGACGTAATTTAGACTCTCTAACTTAGAACTTTAAATATATCCCGAGAATTCCGAACTAAGCATTCCCGGGAATATTTATCCGTATTTTTGGTTCCTGACCGAGACTTATGCAGGTGGTCTTGAATGCCTTTGTTTAATGGGAGTCAACATTCTACTTAGCCACCATGAGAAACATGCAGAAACTGCTTATTTGACTGCATGCGCCTCATCACTCCCAATTTGTCTTTCATGCTACCAGTACCCCACAAGAATTCGAGCTCCAGCCTCCAGGTGGATGTTGTTTTTCATTATACTTTACCCCAAACTCCGACTTTAACACAGTTCAAATGGTGGAATGGTGGGCTGTTCGGTACCGGGTTTTGGAAGTTTTCTCGAGGGCTGAACTCATACTATCTACTCCACTCGAGGTTCAGGAGTCAGTGCATTCCTCTCCACAGCCCACAAGGCGATTCCCAAGTTTTCAACTGCGTTTGTTGTTGAGAAGGGCTCACAACCCGCCCTATAGTGTTCCCTGACATGATATTAGAGCGAGGTTTTTTTGGTGCAAAGAAAAAGGGACAACCACACCGCTCGATTTGTGAACTTTTCCCCTCAAAAGCACCAGGGAGAAGGACACCAGGGAGAAGGACAAGTTCAAACTGGAAATCCTGGTCAGGACTCCGCTTGTTCCACCGTCTGCTATGATGACTCGGAGGAACTCAGAGCCCGGAAGACGGAGTCGGTATGGTTTTCACGTTGTATTCAAAAGCGAACTCTTCGTACAGTATCGTACTTCGTATTGCGAAACAGTCCAAAGTCCATAATGAGGCTTCTGATAACGTACGATGAGTTGAACTTCATGATATGGTGAACCCGCTTATCTGACGATGGCAAAAACAATGGTTTCATCCAAGTTTCGTGCTAATGTCGCTACCATAAAGACTTGCTTCAGCGTTGTTACTTTGAAGGAAAGTTCTTTCCTGCTTCTTATTTTGATTTTTTCATGGAATGACATGACTGCCGGTGATCTACTCTTTCCGGCACTTGCTTTTGCTGACAAATGTATCATGTATATTGCATACAAGCAATTGTGGTTTTTATTCTGAAACGATCGGATATTACCCGTGGCATCATGTCTTTCCAGAACCCGTAACCAAGTGGGCCTGGGTTCCGTAAAAAGTGGATTTGTATGGTGGCTACAACCTCATAGGAGCACGTCCTTTCGTCTGAACGGGTGCATCTGTGGGGAATTCTCCACCCTAACACGTTTTCTTCCAAGCTGGAAACATGGAGTCCTGGGTACGAAGGGAACACGAATTATGACACTTTTGTGACTACATTTCTATCATTTTCTTCGGATTCTGCAAATACTCCGTACTTGAGCTTGCTATATTTGTTCTGCTACGTTACTTCTACAAAGCACTTCCAAGTATCAGTAACTTTTGAAGAAGGTTTTTAAGCTGGGCCACTAGTAAGGGATTGAGACGTCTTGGTTTCTCATCAGAAGTTCCATTGTACATATGGCTTCTTGTAATGAGAAATAAATCGGCATAGATGACAAATTCATTCTACTTCTAGGGAGGTGTGGTTTCACTTGAACAAGGGAAAGATAAGTGATTACTACAATAAAAAACAAATATCTACTTAGTATTACTTAGTATTATCCTAGTATGGCTGCTGGTGAAAATCTACCTCATACACCAATGATGTATTTTCGTATTCATATTTGCTTTCTTCACCTTTCTTATACTCAGCCAGCGAGCTGCCTTGATGCTTTTCTTAAATTTACAAGTCGTATGATCAACCATAGTAAAGTTTTGAATCATGTCCTCCAGTCAATCTGCTCACTTTTACTCATCCGACTTTCAGGTCGATTATAGATAACATCCCTGGGTATAATAATCTTTTGATCCCGCACAACAGACAACAATCAACGGTAACTAGAATCACTTTTGTCAAATCTATTGTACTTTTCTTGTTGGTCCTTTGCTGGGTGCTCCTCTTCTGACAACAGTCTTAATACCTTGGCATTGGAGCTAGCAACAACCAGAGATGAGCAAGGTGTCAAGCTTGTGGGCTTGAAATACGATGACTTGATCAGGAAGCAGTTTAAGAAGTGTAAGGTCCCTCTGTAGAGACATTATCAAAGCAAATACATAGTTAAGAGGGTGCAAGAGGGTGCATGTACTCCGTGTTTATGCTTCACTATGTTTCCTAGCGGTTTCACTATATTGCATTTAAAAAGTGGCCATCTCCGCCACCAATACGATGCATGAAATAGGTGCATAGGTACTACTATATAATTTACTAAAAACCTGTCTTCCAAGCTGTATCCTAATCAATCTCCCAATGTCTCCCGCACCTATATCCTATATTATGTCACCATTATTCATGTTTCATTTTACTTGTAAAGACGAAATCTTTTAACGAATGTTCTTTTCTTATGTTATCGTTATTTATGTATATTTCATCTTATAATTGATTCATATAAACGAAATGTGTTTTTACTTAGTTTCGTTTTCTTATTTGTAAGAGTGTTTTGTAAAATTAAGCAGGATGAACTGATTTCCACTGTGGAAAGAAAGAGCTGACGATGTTGTATCTCACGGTGTATAATAAGTTATTAATAACCAACCAGGTGAAAAGTACTGCTGTAGAAATGCTTGATTACTAAAAGACAGAACTAGAAACTACCTAAGAAAAACAATCTAATTTCTAGGACTCCCGATTTCGAAACCCAAATCCCTCTCCAACCTCACCATCTCATCCTCTTTAAGAACCCTTTGCGCAAAACCCCAAATTCGTACCGCCCAGATATTAAGGTTGTCTTCCTTAAGTCCACCCCAACCATCGCCATACCCCTTCTTCTCAATCTCCTCGAGCTCTTCTTGGCTGAAGGAGTCAAGAATGGGCGCGTCAAGCTTCTCAGAACACTGAACAGCTACGAAGTATCTCATTTTCAGGGTCAATGAGTGATCAGCATCCTTCAAACTGAAGAAGAATAATGCTGGTTGGTAGTGGGTAAAGCGTATTTCGTAGTACTGGTAGAGGAAGTCTTGGATAACCGGCAAGATAATGTCGTCTTCCATCTCTTTAAGTTCTTCTGGAGAAAGAGCCTCGTTGTTATACCAATAGTTACGGAACATAGCGATATAACGATTTTCTAGACGACCGTTGGTGTTGTTGGCGTTCATGGCGTTGTTGGCGTTGTTGGCGGACATAGCTACTATATTGAATTGCAAGTTAACCTTTAGTTTTCTTTGTCGTACTTGCTTTTTTCCATTCCCCTTTTCTAGAGCCTATTTATTACTGTTTCGTGCTTCATCAGATAATAGTATATGTTGTTTTCTTTGAAAAACAGAAGCGCTAAAACAACCTAGAAGTAAAACAAACGTGTTTATATCTGTCTCTTCTTCCCTGTAGTCATATTGTACTACGGTTAAAAAGAGAAAAGAACGGACTTCAAATATATTTGTTGCGACGAGCAATAAGTGAATAGTAAAGGATATAGTGAAGAGGGTCTGGATATGGCAAGAGACAAGTGAATAGATTCTGGATGTGGCGTATATGGAATAAGGATAAGTGAATAGGATCTTACTGTGGCACAGTTTGGAAGGGATCACGTGATCAGCCAAGGCGAGCTGACGAACCCTGGTAACGCTACCAAATATCCTACTATATAATTAAGTAGCTAGTCCTTCTAAAATGATCATCTATTATTTAACCAACAACCTAGGACCTAACAGTCTTTTGTACTAATACTAATCAGTAAGCGCGTATAGATTAGAGACTGTATTTCGAGAACAAATACTTTTATTAGTATTTGTAAACGGAAGCCGGTTTTTGAACTAGTACATTCACCCAGCTGCTGAAGAGTATTAAGAAGGACTGGCAAATTGCCTAGCACCCGAGGAGTACTACTGTAGAACGCGAACTAGCAAATTGCCTAGTAGAGTGTAACTACGAGGTTCTTAGTAAATTGACTAAGAGTAAGAAGGATCCTAAATTGCGGAGACTTTATAAACTAAATCAAGCCTATTTACTAACTGTTAACTTCCTGTTTAGGAAAAACAACAATAACGATAGCCCGTACCTAGAAAGAAGAAGACATCGACCTCGCTAACATTTATATTGACAATTACCTATAAACAGACGTACCTATCGACGAGGAATTATAGGAATTGTTTCGGGAAGACTTCGACGGCTTTACCTAAAAGCGCTTTAAAGATGTAGGACAAAATATAAATTTAAAGCTACGACGAATACTTATGAACGGCGGCGTGTACATAGAAACAGATTATAAAGTAATAAAGCTACCGTAAGCACTTATAACCGCTTTAATAAGTGGTTTAGAACCGAAGTGGCCAATCCTTACTACAAAAGACTTTTTATTAGATCGCGGCGACGACTATAGATCTAAGACTGTTAGAAACATTAAGAAGGCGTAGGATCTTAATCTAAATGTGACTAGAGGAGGTATACAACAGACTACAAGCGGTAGAACTAGTAGAAGTAGTAGAACTGGTAGAAGCGGTGGAAGTGGTAGAACTGGTGGAAGTGGTAGAAGTGGTGGAAGCGGTAGAACAAATATTACTAGAACTATAGTAATAAAACCCGCTGAGTCAGCACTCCTAGTTATCGACAGAGACCTAAAACCACCGTCGTAGAACGTACAGTAACTTAGTAACGTCGCTAAATCGTATATAGAGGATATGAAGTACGATGGCATAGGAAGCTTTAATGTTAAACTTTACGAATTTATCGAAGTCTATATACGATTAGGGGTACCCGAGTCCGAGTACTATTTAGTCTTTCCGATTATGTTAAAGGGATTAGCCTTAGGCTTTTACGCTTTAAATATCAGAGGAAAGAATCTTATATATAGAGAAGGCGTCGATTCAATACTAGGTAGATTCAAGAGTAGGAACAAGCAGTAATACAATATGGTAGGATGGGAGGCTATAACACTTTAGTCTATTTAAGTAGAGAATCCGAACGAGAAAGAGTCTAGATGCCTTAAGCTGCTATTTAATAAATTAGCAATCCTCTAGCATACTCTACACCTAGACTTCCGTTCTAATAACTTCCTGGCCCAAAAGCTTATACAAGTCTTAAGTAGACATCTAGCACTCGTAGCTACATGTGGTAATACCCCTAAACGACTTCCAGATTTCTAAAACAAGCTTAGCGGCAATCTAATAGCTTAGGAATCATCGAGTAAGAATCTAGCTGCCTTCTAAGGCCTAGGAAACTCAAACTCACTCGTTCTATACTAGTATATAAATTACGACTATTAAGCTAAAGACTATAATTGTAACGACACATGTTCGTAGAATTACTAATTCTTTACTAACCGTCGGTATTACAATAACGGCAATAGCAACGGCAATAACGGTAGAGGTAATTATCGAGGAAAGTTTAATCGATTTAGACGTTCTAACTTAAGACGTAACGGCAATAACACTATAAACCCGAAGAGATACTTTATCTATAAGAAGGTCGGATGTCTAGCACGATACTACAACAGCCCCGGCGATATAGAGCGACGATAAGATATACCAAGTCGATTTAACAATCGTATAAACAACAGATACGCTAATGATAAAGCCTTTTACATCTTTCTAATTGAGTATAAAGGAGAGCTAGACAGTGGTATTAAAACAACCACTATTATAACCTACGAACCTATTCTAGAATAGATGTTATAAGATATCGAGGATAAGGATTTCTAAAACGACTAGGCTTATCTTATAGATATAGATAGTAGCGATCTACTATTAACACCTTCACTTCTAGGAGGCACATATTAGATGACCGAGAGTGGCAATATATTATATGACGAGGTATGGGAAATTATATAGCAACTTTATATATTAGTAACTAGACACGAGATCGATATTCTAAACTTTATAGCTGGCGGTACAAACGTAGAAGATACATAGTATATTGTCTTATAGAAGCGATACCTAGCTGACTTCTGGTTTAGAATTCTAATCGATACTAGAGCCTCTAGAAACTCTATAGTCGGATACGATTAGTACACCGTATATAAAGCTTAGTTCTCCGAAGTAACACTCGATACCTTAACCGAAGGAAAGGTTAAGATATTAGGTGTAGGAAAAGGCTGTCTTATAAATATCGGAACTACAACTGTAGAATTACCTATCGGTACGATCTAATTCTACGTGATGTAAGTAGATTTACTATTCCTGCTCTGTTTATAGGATATAGACAAACTTTAGGTATTTATATAAACCGTCGACAATATACTTATCTAAAAACTCCTAGATGGATCTATATATAAAGTTCCTATTACCCGTCGAAATGGCCACCTGTAGATAACCTAGGGAAAGACATAGGAGGGATTAGAAGTATATCTCTAAGACGACCTAGTAACAAGCGGTAGGATGCGTGTCCTTATAGAAAATAATATACGCCGACTACATTGTAGATTTAGCCACCCTTTAGTTTGTAAACTCCACGACTTGCTATCAGCTGTAGGATACGGGAATATCGATATATTATTCCTCGAGCAACTTTGTAAATTTTATAACTACTGCCAGCGCTTCGGAGCCTCGCCTAGTAGATTTAGATTTACAATTTACAACACTGTAGAATTTAATTTTAACGTGTTAGTCGATATATTCTTTATAGATAATAAGAATAAGAAAGAACTAGTTATCTACTTAATCGACAAAGGAACCACTTTTACGTAAGTAGCTTGGTGTCCGAAGCCAATAGACTCTCGTAATACGTAGGAAACAATCAAGAAATTGTAGAATCTACTTTACTGTAGTGCCCCTGATTTTATAACACACGACGCTGGTACAAACTTCGCTAGTAAAGAATTCCGAATGCTGGCTCGATCCTACGGATTACAAGTTGTAGAAGTCCTATTAGAAGTACACTAGTCGATTAGAATAGTAGAACAATATTACGGCCCACTCCGAAGAGTTTGTTATATTCTCTTACGTGAGCTTCCGCAAATCGATCGAGAACTTAGACTATAATATACTGTAAAGATCATAAACCGAACAGCTGGTCCGAACGGCCTTATACTAGAACTACTAGTTTTCGGACGCTATTCTCGTATGTTCGAAACAGACTCGCCGTCAGCCGACTATTAACAACGAGCCGAAGCTGTACAAAAAGCATATACCGAGCTCAGACAACTTAAGGCGAATCGTAAAGTTAATAATGCCCTCAACACTAGAAACGGCCCGACGTCATCGCATCTACGATATCTAGAGTTATTATCTCTAGTTCTAGTATAGCGTGAAAAGAAGTATAAGAAGACGAAGGGATAGAAGGGACCGTATTTGTTCATAGGAATTAACGAGTATAAAGTCGTAACTGTCGATACTAGTAAGAAGGAAAAGAAGTTTAGATTAACTTAAGTAAAGCTATATTATATCGAAACCCTAGACGAAACAACTCCTCTAATCCCGGAAGAGTAAACTGTAATTCCTGAAGAAGAGCTACATACGCTTCGATTAACAATACAATAAAACAACGCTTAGCTAGTAGCTCAACTAGAAGCTGTAGCTTAACTAGACGCTAAACCGGAAATAAACAACGCCTAGCCTATAGTACAGCTAGAAGCTACTGTACCCCCTAAGCGAGGACGTAGACGACCACGTAAGAACTTTATAGTTTATACTAAGATATTAGACACAGAATGCTATTTAAATATAGCACCAGACCGCGATTACGGAGATCTGTCTAAAGCCGACATAAAGGAAATATTAGGTATCGAAGCAATGAAGGTGTACGATGTTGTCGACGAAACAGAAGTACTACAAGGTACACGTATCTTTAATAGTAAATTCATTCGTACTAAGAAAGATATAGGAGACAAGTCGAGACTTGTTATACAAGCCTAGGGAGATAGTAGAAAGGATTTAGTGTTAATACAATCACCTACAATTTAACGAATATCGCTTCGAATTATACTAAGCATGTTTATTACGCTCTACCGACAAAGCGAACACGGAACAGAAGGAACAACTCGGCTTATCCTTCGTGATATAGTACAAGCATATACCCAGTCAGGAACTCTACTAGTACGCCCTATATATGCCCGACCGCCAAAGAACCCGACTGTTCTATAGCTACGAGATTTAATCCTAAAGTTTAACATCCCGCTATACGGTATCCTAGAAGCCGGAAATCATTGGCTAGTAAGATATCTATAATATCTTAAGGAACAACTTAGCCTGACCGAGTCAACTTATAACCCTTGCTTGCTGTATACTAAATACAATAAGGATATTGTTTTAGCCGGTCTACAAGTCGATGACACACTATATATATGTAACAACGCGTTCGTCGAAAAGGAAGCCGAGGAAATCAAGAAAGCAGGCTTCTTATACAAAGAACTCGAGGAATTGACAATAGACAAGGCACTAAAGTTTAATGGAGCTAACATATCTATAAGCCGAAACAACACCGGAAACACTATATTAAAGCTTAGCCAAGAAAACTAGATAAAGAATTTGCAACTCGTATAAAATCGCTCTATTACGATTAAAGCCGGAAAAACAGACAACAAGCTAAAGGAATCTACGCTAAAAGATTAGTACACTCGTCAAAGAGCACGTGGCGCATATATTGGCACTGTCTCTTAGCCAGAAGTAGCCTTCGACTTATCGTACGTAGTACAAACTAAGGAGCCTGAACAGCACGATATCGAACTGCTGAATAAGCGACTGTAGTAGTAAATGGAGAACTCCTAGCGAGGATTGAACTTTGTTAGTCTAGATTATAACACCCTTGAAATTAGGGTATTTACAGATGCCGCCTTCGTAAACAACAAGGACTATTCAAGCTAAATTAGGTATGTAATAGTACTTATAGATAAGGCAGGAAAGGCTAACATTATCTACTAGAGCTCGACTAAATGTAAGCGTGTAACACGCAGTATCCTGGCCTCGGAGCTGTACGCCATAAGCCAAGGAGTCGACATAGGTATATCGGTAAAGACGACTATAAATCTAATAGTAGACCACCGTATCCTACTCAATATCTACACCGATTCTAAGTCAATTTACAACTGTATAACCAAGCTCGGGACTACAAGCGAGAAGCGACTAATGATCGATATACTCGCTATAAGACAATCATACAAAGAACGAGACATCGACAGTATATAGTAGATAGACGGCAAGAGCAATCTAGCTGACGTAATAACGAAAGGAGCTAAGGTTAATAGAGCCTTAAAAGACTTAATCGATACTAATCATATCGAAATTAAGAAGAATAGATAGGTGGAAAGAGATTGACTATTTACTTTTAAAGTATACCCAGTGTTGCGACGAGCAATAAGTGAATAGTAAAGGATATAGTAAAGAGGGTCTAGATATGGCAAGAGACAAGTGAATAGATTCTAGATGTGGCGTATATAGAATAAGGATAAGTGAATAGGATCTTACTGTGGTACAGTTTGGAAGGGATCACGTGATCAGCCAAGGCGAGCTGACGAACCCTAGTAACGCCACCAAATATCCTACTATATAATCAAGTAGCTAGTCCTTCTGAAATGATCATCTATTATTCAACCAACAACCTAGGACCTAACAGTCTTTTGTACCAACAATATTCTTATTTCTCAGATACTTGTATTATTATCCCCTCGTCTTATTATATATACCTTTGAATTTTCTTTTTCAAGGATTGCGAGTGCCTAATTGAGCGATAATTTTCTAAAATAAGCCCCATTTACAGCTTGTCTATACCACAAAGTAAAAAGAAAACCTACCCCGAGTAACTCTAAACAATCTCCAAGAACATAAGTGTATACAAATTAGTAGGGCAAGATGTGTAAGAGAAAAAAGAACTTTGCTCAGAAATTCACCACGACAAACGCAAATAAGGAGATTTTTAATACTACAAACTACAAGAATAGACAAGTGACTCACAAAATGAATGAATAAGTGATGGTGTAATTATAGGTGCTTGCGATAATGGGACTCATGAGAGGTTTGGCGACTTAATCCCATTTTCAGCTACAAGTGAATTGAGACTATGTACAAAATAGACACATTCAAACACCAAAAGATTTCTACGCAAAAATATATTCTGCGTAAGACAAGTCTTACCCAAGTTGGGAATTGAACCCACATCATAGAACATATTTTTAAGCCCCCAATGCCCACGCCCCCGATGCCTACGAGCCCCCAATGCGAACTCCTGCTTGCCCCGCGGAGTCCTTGCGCAAGGATCCGAGGATCTACTTACGCAAGGGGTTGCACCCATATTAGGCCGTGACCCATACGCATGTCCGTTAATAGGCGGTTAGTAGCAAGGTAGCTGGTTGTTCAAACTTGTTGATCAAGTTCGACGCCGTTACGGCTGGGCCAGCGGGACTTCTCGCACCTTGTATTTTATTGGTTGATGGCGGTCGTCTTATTTGAAGACTTGAAGGAAATTAGAGAGGGCGTGGGTTATATTCGGGGCGTGGGTTATATTCGGCAGATTTAGTAAATAGTGAATAGCGGAATCTTTGCTTATGTCTTGGCAAGCCAGCACAAAGTGCTTTTACCTAATGATTTGACTTGGATGGTAGAGGATACAATTGAAGACTATATGAGAAGTCTGAATAACTTTCAACTAGTTTACTTACGTAGAACCAAACCTAGCCCACCATTCTATTGAGACACATGAGATAGTAGGAGTGGTATATTAGAACAATAGTATGGCTGTTAGAACATAGTAGATCGCTCAAAGTTTCTTGAATGGGTAAAGATCAGTAAGTGGTCTTACAAAAGCCCACAAAGACTACAGACAATAAACAGGAAACCGTTCCACATAGAGGTATTTCCAAAACCAAGTAGGCCTCCAAGGTTACTTCAAGGTAAACTGTAGTAAAATATAGAATAAAGAAATATCAATAAGAGAAGAAGATAGAAACCTCAAATTCTCCTATAAAGCTTCTAGACTGTTTAATCCCAGGCATGTTCTAGAACAACCTTCCTGAACAAAACTTTCCAGGTCTGCTCCCCCTATTTACCCGATCACGTGATACCAGAAGTCTTATATCTGCGTGTGGACCTTGGAGGTCCCTATCTTCACAAGCAAGAGGAGCCTTTGTAAAAAGAGACACTCAAACCCACGCCAGAACGAACTCTTAGAGCATAGTCGGTAGAGTGTTTAACATCGTAAGCAAGACCCAAGATACTCAGTGGTACCCAGCCACGTGACATGCGTCATCACAGGCAATAGAAGACTTCACATTTGCGGGACGCAGGATATTCCTAGAGGTACGAAGTTAGTTTTTCTATCTCATTTCACCTTCGAAACTCTTTAGTTAAGTGTTCTGGTCCTATAGCCCTTAAGTTCATAGAATGCACTCGAAAATGTGACTCACCAAGGATTCAGGACTCCAGAAATGCTCGCCAAATCCTTATCCTAAAACAATCATTTCTAGCTATTTTGTTAAAATAGCATGATATATTCCACATACCCAGAAAGTTTACTTTTGGCTATTTTTCTAACGTTGCAGGCTTGATAAGCATACAGTCTGGTAAAGGAGCGGGAGAGTTCTGACCGATCACTGGGAATATGTTTTTCATACATACAAACACTTAAACACAACCGCTCTAGCTGCAATTGTGTACGACTCAGGTTTGAGTCCTGAAGCTCGAGTTTAGAGTTAGTAGAGCAAGTCTTAGAAGAACCACCGCCTCTAAACCAGCTATCTGGCCCTCCTTCCACCAAACATATCCCCACCTAGCAACCAGAGTTAGCTTGTCAATTGTCCTTTGATGAGGGTTGACCGGCTCACTTATTTCCTTTTGAGGGAGCCATAATTGAACTTCATTTGGCGAGGGTGATTTTACTTTGATGTACAGCTACTTGGGGCTTAATTTACTCTGAATCTGGAATACTGGAGCATGGGGTTCTAGAAATCCAAAGATACAAGGTGTTCTATTGAGCTTGACCAGAAGCGTTCCAGAGAGGCAAGTCATGTATGGGTACTGCCAGAAACACGAAAACGATAGACTCGAACATATACCATATTCCCAACGGATTCACAACAAGAATTCTGGTTGGAGATCCACAGCTTCTCAACAAGAGAGAAACGAGACCGTAGTGCATGAGAGCCAAAAGAGAATCTCGGTTCCATTTAATCAAGATATCAAGATATCAAGATACCAGAATGGCGAAGCTCGCCTCGGCAACAAGCGATAGCATGCTGGTGTTGGTGCTTTGCGCTTTCTACAAGCGGAATTAATGTTGACATTCGTTTGGACGAAGGGGAGCAGTTCTCGATCTCGATGGAAAAGCTGCAGGGGTAGCGGAAGTATGCATGCAGGCGTTTGACTCGAAGACTCGATATCAAACAAGAAATTGACTATTGCAAAGTTATGGGGGCCTCCAAGGCCATAGCGGTAGACTGATGGGTGGGTCAATCGGCTATGGGGACGTAGATGTACTTGTAATATGTGATGTGTGATGCGATTAGAATGCGGAATAGCTACGTAGAGAAGTGTAAACCTCTGACTTGATCACTTCAAAGAGGCTGTGCAATGACTGAGTGGGATGCTCGGGAGTCGTCGAGGCTGTACATTCACTGCCAACGGCTGCTGGAGGGAAGTGGTCGGAAACCAATGGTATGCCGGTGGGTGGTTGGGGGGATCACACGGGTCAGATACCAAACCCCCCTCCATCGAGATACTTCCTGTCTCCTTTCCTCTCCGCAACACCACATCAACCGCAACCCGTCAACCTGAACAACCTCCTACACAACACACACAAATCAATCTGTAAGTTGCACCTTCATCCCTTCCTCCCAATGCGAACATCGAGTCCTATCTTTGGATTCATCGCGCATATTTCTGTGCGCGGATTCAAAGCTCATGGCTTCACTCCAAGGGGACTTGGGTGGGGTGCCTGGGCGGGGTTCTCAGCTTTGGAAGTCCACCATGGAGGTAGCACTCTGATACACCGACCCATCAGAACCCATCCCCATCCCTTCCATGTTGCATGATTTCATCAAATCTTCCCAAGATCCCCCAAACATCCCCATCACTTCACTGACGAAGATCTCCGTCACCGACGCGCAACGATTTCGCCAACCGCCAGTCGCGATTTTGGCTAGGTGACGACAGATCGATCTGTCCTACCTACCGCCTACGGCGTACCGATCTGATACAGACTTTCTGGGTATGGAGGCAATTGCTAACCATTCATAGCTCTTTCAACATAACAAACAAACATCACTTGCAATGTCTGAACCCTCTAAGAAGGCAGCCTGGTCAGAGGAAGAGAAGGTAAGACATCACTTGATTCCCACAACTTGGCTATCATTGCACACGTAACACTAACACACGCAGATGTCGCTCTTGTTGCAAATCATTAAGCAACAAGGTGGCGGAGAGGGTATGAAGGTCAAATGGCAAGATATCAACCTTCCAGGACGCACCGCAAAGAGCATGACCCACGTTTGGGCAAAGATCCGACAAGAAGCTGCTGCCTTTGATGCTGGTGAAAAGGTTCCTGTCACCCCTCGTAAGCGCAAGAGTAAGTATCCAAGCCCCCTATTTTGTAACTAATACTGACGCAGCATTGCAGCTGCCAATGATAGTGCTACTCCTTCCCCAACCAAGAAGAAGGCACCTGCAACCCCCAAGTCAAAGGGAAAGAAGGGCAAGAAGGGCCTCAAGAAGAACCAAGATAGCGACAACGATGGCGATGCCGACATGACTGATGTCCATGATGGCTCAGGTGATGAGATCAAGGCGGAGGACTCTGATGCTGGCGAAGAGTAAATGCGTAAGCATTCCTTGGAGTTGGGTCATTGGAGCTGTAAGTTGCCTTCATATCTCATACTATATCGCTTTCCCATTCGCAATACATAGACTGACTGACTGACTTGTGTCGTCCACATTAGAATTCGGTGATTTCTTTTTTCCTTTTTTCGGCGATCATGAGATATCATGAAGCATAAGATCTCCCACCAAGGCTTCTTTTTAAGTTCTTGGTTTCTTTCTTAATAGGCTCATGGTTTTTCTCGCGTTCGGTCAAGATGGGTAATGACATTATGGATTTCATTTCATGGTTCTGTTGGAAGGACGAGTCTGGCTTTCTTTTGAGAAGGGTCTTCCGGGAAGCTTCAAGATTGTAAATATTTGAGGTCGTTGGGGATCGGGAGCGGCTTCTGCGTATACTCGGTAGTTCTCCAATCACACGCCATACACAAGGTTGTCAGGGGCAGGGGTAAAACGCCGATTCTCCGTGACCGTGCATTTCCATCGTATTCATTGGAAGGTTGCGACAGCGACTCGCCATCTCGTTCTTTGCGCAACACCAGGGCAAGATCATCTGGTGACTGCTACTGCTTGTAATTCTTCCTCACTTCCTCCCCCCTTCCTATTATTCTTCTTTTTTCCTGCCTCACTTGTCCGTCTGTATCTTCTAGATCTCCTCTCTCGCCTTTCTCCGCCAATCTCCTCCCTACGCTCCTTCATCCTGCCATTGAGTACCCCGTCATCCTCCATGCTGGATGAATAGAGCTCTCAATGCGCGATTGAGACACCACTCATTGACGTGCTTCTCCTACTCCCATACCAGACACCAATTCACCTACAAATTGACCTTCAATCTTCTTCAACCAACCCAACCAACCAGCCACAGTCTCTCTTCCCTTGCCCCAAGATTCAAACCTCCAACAGCCACCTTCCTTCAACCTCCCTCAGCACCATTCACCAGTTCGTCGCATACAGTCACCATGAACGGCAGCAGTAATGGGGCAACGCCTCGCACGAAGCGGAAGTCTACAAATGCCCTTGCAGAGCGCCCCCAGAAACAACCCCGCGCCATCAACGGGAAAGAATCTGCTAGCGACAATACACCCGAACTTGAAATGTTTGATGAGGAAGACTTAGAAATGGAGGAGCCCCGAATTGTTCCTGCTTTGACGGACAGAGCAGACTCTGCAGAATGGCAAGCAGCAGTAGAGAAGGTCGTCCGAAATGTCGTCTCTATCCGATTTTGTCAGACATGCTCCTTTGATACAGATCCTGCGTTGACCAGCGAAGCGACTGGTTTTGTTGTGGATGCTGAGAGAGGGTAGGTGCAGAGTTTGTTTAAGCTTATATGTTTCTTTACTAACTGATTACAGTCTCATTATGACCAACCGACACGTTGTGGGATCAGGTCCGTTTTGGGGTTACCTTGTATTTGATAACCATGAGGAAGTTGACGCCTACCCTGTCTATCGCGATCCTGTCCACGATTTTGGCATACTTCGTTTCGACCCCAAAGCTATCAAATACATGCCCGTCGCTGCTCTGACCTTGAGACCCGATCTGGCGAAAGTTGGATCAGAGATTAGAGTTGTTGGTAACGATGCTGGAGAGAAATTGAGTATTCTTTCCGGTGTTATCAGCAGACTCGACAGAAATGCGCCAGAATATGGGGACGGATACTGCGACTTCAACACAAATTACATCCAAGCAGCAGCAGCAGCAAGTGGTGGTAGTTCCGGAAGTCCCGTTGTCAATATTGATGGTTACGCCGTTGCGCTGCAAGCTGGTGGCAGAAGTGATGGTGCGGCAACGGACTACTTCTTGCCTCTAGACCGGCCCTTACGAGCTCTCAAATGTATACAAGAAGGCAAGCCAGTTACTCGGGGAACAATTCAATGCCAGTGGATGATCAAACCATTCGATGAATGTCGCAGACTTGGTCTAACTCCAGAATGGGAACGTGCTGTCCGGGAAGAATTTAGAAATGAGACCGGTATGCTCGTGGCTGAAATTGTTCTGCCTGAAGGTCCTTCAGATAAGAAGATTGAAGAAGGTGACGTTTTGATCAAGGTCAACGGAGAGCTATTGACACAATTCGTTCGCCTTGACGATATTCTCGACTCCAGTGTCAATGGAATTGTCAGTCTATTGGTACAACGTGGTGGTGAGGATATTAGTGTGCAGGTTGATGTTGGAGATCTGCATGCTATTACACCCGATCGATTTGTTAGTGTTGCTGGTGCATCTTTCCATGATCTCTCATATCAGCAAGCCCGTTTGTATGCAGTAAAATGCAAGGGTGTATTTGTGTGTGAGGCAACAGGTTCATTCAGGTTCGAGTCTACAGACAACGGTTGGATTATTCAAAAGGTTGATCACAAGCCTACTCCAGATTTGAATGCGTTCATTGAGGTAATGAAAAGCATCCCAGATCGATCGAGGGTTGTTGTGAGTTACAAACACCTCAGAGACTTGCATACCTTGAATACAAGTGTCTTGCACATTGATCGTCATTGGTGGAGTAAGATGAGGCTGGCTGTCAGAAATGACGAGACTGGACTTTGGGATTTCACAGACCTTGCTGATCCTATTCCTGCGATTGCCCCAGTCCGACGCTCAGCAAGTTTCATGCAACTTGAAAATCCTCAACATCCAGCAGCCGCCGACATCGTTCGCAGTTTTGTCAAAGTCGTGTGTCATATGCCTGTCAAGCTAGACGGCTATCCCCGAAACCGAAGATATGCGATGGGTGTGGTCATTGACGCTGAAAAGGGGTTGGTTGTGATCTCTCGTGCTGTCGTGCCCTATGATCTTTGTGATATTACCATCACAATTGCGGACTCTATTATTGTTGATGGCAAAGTCGTCTTTCTGCATCCACTTCAAAATTATGCTATCATCCAATACGACCCCTCGTTGGTTGACGCACCTGTTCAAAGTGCTAAATTAAGCACCACTCACATCACTCAAGGCGCTTCGACGTATTTTGTTGGTTTCAATCAAAATATGCGAGTGTCTATTGCGAAGACTATTGTCACCGACGTCACCGCTGTCGCAATACCAGCAAACTCCGGAGCTC
This sequence comes from Hymenoscyphus linearis, assembly GCA_900536425.1. Lineage (NCBI taxonomy): Eukaryota > Fungi > Ascomycota > Leotiomycetes > Helotiales > Helotiaceae > Hymenoscyphus > Hymenoscyphus linearis. The sequence goes on from UNPR01000124.1 coordinate 118,009, forward strand.
CGAGATATCGAGCAATCAATGTGGATGCAATTACTGTTGACACCAGCCTAAGTGGTCAATGTGGGAGTGGTGCTTTAGTCGCTGATGATGGCACTGTCCAGGCTTTGTGGTTAACATATCTCGGTGAAAGATCACCTGTTACTCAGAAGGATCAGGACTATCACCTTGGTCTTGCTACCCCTACCCTTTTACCCGTCATCAGAAAAATCCAGAACGGTGAAGTGCCCCAACTCCGGATGCTAAGTGTTGAGTTCAACGCCATCCAGATTTCCCAAGCACGTATCATGGGTGTTTCTGAGGAGTGGCTCAAGAAGGTTACCCTGGACAATTCTTCCCGTCACCAGCTCTTCATGATTAGGAAACGAACTTTTGAGCGTGGAGAAAAGTCCGGTTCCCTCATGGAAGGAGATGTAATTCTTACACTCAACGGCAAGATTATCACTCGTGTGAGTGAACTTGATGTCATGTACGATCACGAAGTTCTGGATGCTGTAATTGTTCGTGAACGTCGCGAGATCACCATGAAGCTTCCTACTGTTTCTGCGAACGATCTCGAGACTGATCGAGCCATAAGCTTTTGCGGTGCCATCTTGCATCGACCTCACCATGCGGTTAGACAACAAATAAGCAAGCTTCACAGCGAAATCTACGTTTCAGCCCGAAGCCGCGGGAGTCCAGCATATCAGTACGGGTTGGCGCCTACAAACTTCATTACCCATGTCAACGGCAAGAAGACGCCGGATCTCGCGAGTTTTCTGAAGGCTGTCATTAACATTCCTGACAATACATGTAAGTAACCCCCGCTGCGCTGACAATTTGAGTCATATCACCATACTGACGTCAATTCTAGACTTCCGACTGAAAGCTATGACTTTTGATAACGTGCCATGGGTCATCACGATGAAGAAGAACGATCACTACTTTCCCACAACGGAGTGGATCAAAGATCCTTCTGAGAAGTGCGGCTGGAGACGAGTAACCTATGAACAAGGCGAGGCAGTTAAAGGCGAGGGACATGAAGGAATTAACATCATCCCTGAGGATAATTTCCAAGGGGAAGAAATCGGAGGAAGTGGTATGTAGTCAGCTACGAAACCTCTCGGTCTAGTGGCGTCTTGGAGGGATATCATGAGAGCCGGTAATCTATCTGGATAGGTACGTTTAGACTTGGCGTAGAATACTGGCATTAGTCGGAGAATTCTTTGGTTTGCATGATACCACTTACTGTAAAGCATCGTCTGGGTGGTCGATGAAGATAGGAGAAGCCGTTTTGGGCTGTAATTATACACTTCTTTGACATACTCGTTGTCCTCGATGGGAAAATTCTCTTAGGTGCAGCAACTGAAACGCCTCCACTGAAACCGATCGTCCAATCTTTCGTTACGATAGTCCAGCAATGAGCTCACACATGCGGGACATCTTGGACGATCATCTCTGTTTTTCTTCTTACTCTTATATCATGGTGGCTAGGTAGTTCATCAAGGCTAGGTAGTGGTCGAGAGTGGTAATCTCGCAAGGCTAAAACTGGCGCGACAGCTGTCTGAACACTGAGCGGGGTATTTCGCCAAGCATTCTAGAAGTCTTCTTTACGACTATCGTGAGGTGCCATACAAGACTTTTAGTCTCGCATCGCTTATTACGCCTTTCGCATCGCCTAGCTCCCAGTCCGATGTTTGGGAACGATCGCCTCGCTTGGGGATCCTCGTCTATTTAAGTCAACCTCATCCATTGTTCCCAATAGAAGGTCTACGGTTGTTTGTCATAAGCCCCTAGATCATCTCCAAGAAAAATGCATGTGGGCAGTAACTAAACTAGAAAAGGTTCGTGGGGCGCTTGGGACATGGGATGTGAAATCCAATCATGGAAGTTTCTAAGCTATAAGTGAGAATATGTAGTAGCAGATGATCATTCAGCATCACGTCAACTCAGGTATAACTCCTGTAATTCCCTTGATAGAGTTGCGGCGAATGTCAAGATTACTTTTTTGGCCACTCTAATAATGGCTCTCTACAGATCTGGAGAGGAGTCTGATCGCGATGAGCAGCTGCGCATGAAACTTATAAGGCTTTTGACTAGTAGCAGATTCCATTTTGCGCTGTTGCGTACTGCCGCCCATGCATTTGGATTTGCCAGGGTGCTTCCTTCGAACCCCTTACGTACGGCTCGCTGGCGCAGGATAAGTAACAAGAGTGCCTAGACCAATCGGGGTTTTTTATCTCCCTATTAATGTGCAAAGACCTCCACCATTACTCCTGTCATCGCGCTTTGATATGGCTTATTTCGTTAACTGGGATGAATGACATACCAAGGAGTTCTATCTCTGTTCTTCCCCTACACTAATCACAACGACTCAGGGCATTTATATAGTCTCTGAGATCCACATCGTTAATTTTGTTCAAAGACATATAAACTGGCAAGCAGCAAGCAGGATATAGTAACTGCAGCTCAAAACCGAACACCGATGGATACCCTCAGAATGGCTTTGTTACGTCGGCTTGGAAATCGCACGATGTCGGAATCCGAGAACATCACCTACCTTCAAACACCCCCTACGGCCAGGAATCGCAAATCCGCCGTCCTGACCTTCTTAGCGGCCATTTTATCGTTCATTTTTGGACTTGTCGTATTTCTTTCGAACGCAGAAGAGAGGGGATTGAGGGAGAACAGTATGGTTTCGGTATTTGCCCCTATTCGTCTGCTTCTGTGAAGTTGGGGTTGGCTAATGAGGGCTGAATAGTTTAACATGTCGACACTGGGTCAAGGTGCTATCAAAGTGTATGCTGCTAACGCAACAAACTCTGTTGGTGCGGGGAGTATTGGAGGGATTCTTGGGCTGAAGAGATCGCTATTGGAGAGTGAAGGTTATGGCATGCCAATCAGCCTCCCGCGGGATGAGGCCAGTGTTGTGCAGGTTGAAGTTCGAGAAGTCTTGCCTAATGCGGTTGAAAAGCAGATTATTCGCAGAGAGGCTTTACCCGTTGCAGCTCCAGATCCATCACCAGCCCCTGCCATAGGAGGTTTGATCCCAACTAGTCCCGCTGAGATGGATGCGATGCTTCGATCCGCTGGCGGTGCCGTGGCCACCATGATTGCTCCGAACGGGGCTCTCCCGACGGCCTCTCCTCTGGATGCCTTGAACAAGCCTCTGGACGCCTTGACAAAGCCTCTGGAGGCATTAACAAAGCCTATACTCAACGACATTGAAAAGTTGCTCAACGGTGTCGTCGGTAATCTGACACTTACTCTTGGGAAAAAGCTTGAACCGTTGGCGGAGCAGGCCATCCAGAAGATTCTCAGTAGCGCAGGTATACAGCAATGGTATGGAGTATACTTGACCGAGTATTGCGGTGGGAACTTTGTACCAAACTACGCGGATCCAAATGCGAAGTTGAACATCACGGCTTGTACAAAATACAGTAAGTCCATCCTCTTCTCTCCATCATGTGTAAAGTATGAGACTAATAGATGGCAGTGGATCTCAAATCCTCCCCTGGGAAACTGGTAAATTCCACCTTCAAAGTCGGCAACGCAATCGTCGACGTCGCGCCATTAAACATAGTCAACAGAGTCAGCTCCTCATCGGGCTACCTCAAAACTATCGTGGGGGCATTCATCGTCTTGAACGTTTCAAGCATCATTTTCTCTGGTCTTCTCATCGTCATTATGCCGCTTTACCTTATGTTCGCCGGCCTACGATCTCCTCGCATCTCTTTGTTCATCGGAATCTTCATATCATCCGATGCAATCTCGCATGTACTCACCGCGCTCTTGGTCTCAGTGATTGGTATCGCCGCTACAGCAGTTGGCAACGATCTCTTGGGAGAGTTAGGGGTGAAGGCCAATAAGAGTAATGGAGTATTGGCGATGCTTTGGATTAGTGCCCTTTTTATGATGGCTAGTTCAATATCGTGGTTTGTCAGTATATTCAAGCGGACGTATGTTAGGAGGACTTTAGTTGCAGAGGTACTTTCGGCTTCTGTTGATAGGGAGAAGCCTGAGAGGAATGCTTTGATGGCCAGAGGAGCGATTGATTCAGACGAGGAGGCGGTGGCGACTGGTCCTCCACCTGTGGCTCCTGCTGCTACCTCATTCTTTCGGAGGTCTTCCTCGGTCATTAGTGGACAGATGTCGAGATCTCCGCGTACTCGTGGAATGATATAAGGGTAATGTGTTGAGCGTTATATTTTTGGAACGTTGATTCAGGAATTATATCTTAAGCATTTATTTGCAGGCGAGCATACGGGCAGAAACTGGATTTTCTACCGACCATTTCACGAGTCTTTTATTCAATTGTAGGTTATTTTGGGTAAAGGTAATATACTAGGCTCCTTACCACACTGTTTGTATATCGCATATTTCTACTGCCAGACAGACTTTCATAGTGTTGTCAGTCTTCTTTTTGCTCTTGTATTTCATTTACCAATTCTTAAATTTAGCATATTACAATACCACTATAGTAATGCCAATATTAGTTGATTCTAGAGTATTTTAGTTTTCTTTCTTTATTCGATATTACCAAGGTGTCCATCCATTTATGCAAATAAAGTTATACTCAAGTACGAAAGAACCCCATTTTGGTCGATGCTTGGTTGAAACACGACTTTAAAGTATGTAACTCAAATATATTGGGACAATATTACTACTTTAAAAGATGGATATGTTTATTTAAGGGGGCTCGTATAATAATGCATAATCATGTTATTAGATTCAGAGGCCCATTGAAGTGCCGTGTTGTCTGTCTAGTAAGTAAACTCGTTGAGGTTTCAAAGACTTGGCTGTTATCAACACTAGTAGAACAATGTCACAGTACTGGTAGAAAGAAAAGAGATCAGGCTCAATAGTACAGGCTCAATAGTATATAGAAGATGTTTACTTTATATGTATAATAGGAATTATTAGAAGGGAGATGGCGCTTAATGTTATTTTATCTATTTATCTTTTGAATAAATTATATTTCAGGAACAATATAAAAACCACTATCTGTATTATTATTTATAGTAGCATTCTTTCAATCCCTGTTTCTTTCGCTTTTTATTCTTGCCAATATGGGGATGTTAAACTAATTTCTTTTCCTGAAAGATCTTTAGGGACAATATAGGGACAATAGGGTGGAAAATAGATTTTCTGGGTGCGCTAAAAAAGATGAGATGTAAAGCTCAAAGATGCACAAACCTAGCAAATAGCGTATGGCTCACGCTTGGCATTTAAGGATAACGAGATGCTCTTGGACATATCACACCAAATCTCAAAGCGAACATCAATATCATGCTCCTCACACTTGTAGTCTATTCTGACATTGCGCACCTTCTGGAACCCACGTGGTTGAACACCTTCAGGAAAGTACAGAGAAGCCTCAAGCCATGGGGTGGACACCTGTTTCAAATACCAATGCTGACTGCATTTCCTGGCATCTCTGCTGAAAGTTCTAACTCCAATCACGTGCACAACGGTCTGAAGAAACGCCAGAAATCTTTCCTCTCCATCCATACTTTCAGGTGCAATATAATTGCGGTAATCCATAGACCATGCGTCATGTATGAACTGCTCTAAGGTGCTCTTTGCGACTGTGCCAAAGGAAAACCAGTTGTTTCCAACCATGATCGCAAGCCTTTCAGTCTCCAAAGGTGGAGAGGCTTGTAGTTGCATTGAAAAACAGCAAAAGATTGGTTCTTCCTCTTCGCCAGACATAGCTTCTGTGATCGCAAATTAAATGTGTGGATGTGAATATCTAAACAATAGGCCAAGTGGTGCAGATGGGTGTGATATCTGGTGGGTACCAGAGAACAATGGAGCGCATTAAGTGGTCAAAGAAATAAACTGTTTTGGAAGATGAACAAAGATTTTTCAGTTGTCTGTAACAATAGCTTTATTCTGGTAATGTGGACGTCCCAGTGGACAAGATAAGTGGCAGACTTGGCGCTGGTGTTTTTGCGTGCATCTCACTATTATAACAACGCCAAGACTGCCATTTATCTTGTCCACCAGGAGCATGTTTATGAAGGGCAAAACAAGCTCAAATACTCACGCCAAGTCTTTAGAGAGAATACTGCCTACATGTGAAATTTCAGATGAACAAGTTGATTCCACTGTTTATCCGACGAATCTCACTAATTTATCAAGATTTCGCGGAAAGAGACGGAGAATCTAGAAACCACTCGTGCCTTTATCTCATAGAATTTGTCTTTTGTCCACATTCTCTATTCGTACTATTAAAACAAAATAACCGCCAAGCACTGTGACCTGAGAATGTATGATATGAACCCAAGAATCTGGGTTAAACAGAACAGCTAATGTAAATCAGGTTCCTATGGAGTGATGCACATCTTTAACTTGTCTCTCAAGGTTGAGACTGAATTCATTGATTTTCAAGTGGATCAACATTGTACTTGTAGATGTACTAAGTTAACATTATGTGTTCAATTCTTTGACGTGAATTTGAATAGAGACTTCATGTAAACCAGATTTAAATTTGGTTTCATTTGCCAAGATATCTAATATGTATAAAGTTGTAGCTAAAGCAGTTGCTTGAACTTGTCCTCCATATTATCAAGCTTGAGCTTAGCTTAAAGCCTGAAAGTCTTCGCCGCTCAGCGCAAATTTTATTTAAGGGTGTTTCAAAGAATTTTATCACGCTTATCCGCATTCTCACCACAGCAAGCAAAATATTCACAGCGCCCAAAATATTATTAATATTATTCAAACAACATTTTCTGTACAGTATACTCACGTGTTTAGTCACGTGACAAGCAGATTTAGGTACTTGGTTGCTATGGTATACCATAGCTGGCGACACGCATGCCCTTATACCATCCTCCCAAGTTATACCAACAATTTAATCGATAAAGTAAAGTGAATTCAACATAAACCAGATAAAATAATAGCGTATCGCTACTTCTAATAATCTTGATACAATTTTGTTTCTGAATTCATCTACTTGATTTGTCTGATACAATGTCTACCTATAAGACTGCCCCCATGGAATGAAGGCCCCTGATATTTAGCGAATGTACTGAAGTATTGATGGAATGGATGAACACCCGTGAGAGCTTCTTCTAAGGATATTTGTAGTTCTAGGGATCATTAGTTCTAGGGATCATCCTGGAACAGTAGTGGCCTGTAGAATTAAGATTCTATAAACTGCTACTGTACTGGTAGTGTTACTGGTAGCCCGCCTGATGCTAAAAGATGCGACTGTTTAAGCTTTTTTTGGATGATTTGATAAAAGAAGCTAAACATATTTCATCTCATCATCATTTTGGTTTAACCCAAAAAGAATACGTGTTCGCTGGATTCGTCAAATTGTTCGAATAATTTAACACTGTCGTAAGTCAAATTGCGAAATGTGCAGTTTAGGTTAGTTAGACTGTTACAGCCGCCGCACCATACTATAGATTTACTAAAGTAGATTACGATAGTGGCAAATATTTTAAATCATTTATTCCACAATGAGCTTCTTTTGTGTCTTAGAGAGGTGTAGAATAATGAATGGAATGTGGATAGTAAACTATAACAACCGTAACGATGTATATAATACGTTACTTTTAATCTTTTGTCCTATCCCTTTTCATATAGATATAACCAGCCTATGTCTCTGTCTGGTGCTAACCTTCTACCTTTTTTTCTACTATGTTGGGTTGAAGGATTTCTTGTTAATGCCTTCCCTGACACCATTAAGCATTAGTTTTAGTCTTAACTTCATTTAGGAATAGCTTCAACATTTTGGCATAACGGACTTTCGCAGAGGTGTGCTTTAATTACTTTAGGTCGCGCGTTACTTACACTTACTTTGTTTCCTTTATAGCGAAGACTATGATTCTATCAAAAGTTGACTCGTATTATCCAATGAAGTAGCCAAAGGTCCGAAGCCTAGAAGTGATCTAATAATATTGTCTACTCCACCAAGTATAATAATTGACAATCCCCTCGTAGTTTTCATCAATTAGTCAATTTGATGGCCACCATAGCACCGAAAAGGATTCTCACCAATCAACGCAAGATCTCTTCATCCCATGATAGAATGTAAGAAGAACTAGTTTTCTATAGCAACTTTCGCAAGTGATATTGTATGTCGTAGAAGGATTATGCATGTCTGGTAGAGAAAGGTAAACGTAATACATCATCATCATACAGTGTTTGAAAGATTCCAGATTGTAATTTGTTAATTGAATTTATCCAGAGGCAATCAATGAACCGAATGTTTGGTGTCAACCAGTAAGTGACTGGAAGCGTAATCATAAAACCAAGTTAGTGAGAGTCGTTGGTAACTCTTTTAAGTGCGCCATACAAAAGAAAGACTTTCAAGAGAGTTCTCAACACTTCAACCCTTTGTGGCTTAAATGGCAACGAATCAATCGAATGCCACAAGTACCATCGCTATGGATTTTGTAATATTTGAAAGACCCTGAGAAATAAGCGTAATAGTGAGCGAGGATTACTGCAGTAAAAGGTATCAGGTTTACTTTGCGGATTGATTGATAAGCTAGGGTGTCCTAAATCAAAGTACTGGCAGTGTAATACACTGCACAAAGACCCTTTCACAGACCCTTTCAAAGAATTATAATTTTAAAGTATTATATCAAGGATTTCACGTCAGCCCCAAAACAAAATTCTAGCCTTTTGTTTGACACTAATTCTTCAATCTTATATTGACCCAAAAGAACAAGATTATCGGCCATAATGTGAGGCCGTGGGAGCCACCAGTACACAAACCAGACTACTCCGTTTTCAGGTTAGTCTGTTTTAACTTGGGTCGAGTCGATAACTATACAAGGATATCATGCAAACCAAAATGATACTTTTGTAGTCTCTGGTTATGATCCCTGAAACCCAAACCTTCGGGTGACTGATAAGTAGTGCTTCTGGGTGTTGGGGTGGCGTTGAGCGCTACTACTTGAGACAAAGTATGGTCATACCCTACAAAGTCATAACGTTACTGCAAAAGGTCACACGACTGGTTATACTAGCATATAGAAGTGCACGTCCGCTACTCAGGGGTGTTACTTTGAGCGCAAAACCGATGCTGTTTTAAAGTAACTGACATTCCGCGAATTTAAGTTCAGTTTACCAAGCCTTGAAAATTGAAGAAAATATTACTAGATGAAGAGTGGGAGCTTTTATTAAGACTCGCACTCTAACGAGAATTTTGAATTAGAAGGTCATATTCTAACTAATTAAATGAACCTTTTGTTAATGTATTGGTAAGCTGGGTTTTCAAAATTGGTCCAGATGAATCTTTGTTGGAAACATCCTAGGGGTTTGCATGTAGATCTTTGCTGGTTAATAGAGGCAAGAAATAAGGTCTTGGGAGAACTTTAAAACAACGGAAATGTTCCACTTAAAGAGGGCGGACAGCTAAGAGTTGATCTTGTTACGCAGATCATATGTGACCAAAGTCTATAGTGCCCAAATTAGGGTGTCTGATTCGTTGATTTCGCTAAAGGTCAGAGCCAAACTGTACTACTTATTGACCAGGTAGGGGTTCGCTGGGACATGTCCACCCGCTTTACCACTCACAACCCAACGTTGGTTTATATTGACTGAGGGGAAAAACTCTTCAAGTGGACATTACCGGGAGGGGATTTTCTGAGGATACAAACAAGGATATCCTTACATACCAGTTTAGCAAGGTTACTTTGGGTGTAAAAAGAATTATTGTAACCTAAAATTTAAAGATATCACTGGGGAGATCCTTATACGCGTATCCTTGTAACTGGTTCCTCCTATAAAATCCCATCCGATTTGGCGATATGATCTGGGATACAAAGATCTTGCGACAGGAAGTATGTTCTCGCCATTTCTTTTGGATAGTATCTGACACAATGATACTTATATAAAAGACCATTCGGACCGCAAATATACCGAGGATGGCATTGATTGAACGCAGAACTCTAACTAGGAATGTCTTATGTTTGGTACTTGAAGTTTAGCCATCTCTAGAGCTATCTCGGTAGAAAAACAAATTCTTAACATAACACCTTTTGATCATTAAGAAGTGGACAATTACTTGTTATGTTCTGTAAACCCCCTATTGTAAATTTTGACTGATAAAGAGTCAAGTAATGATATTCCATCCTCTATTTCCCACTATACCGCTTAAAAGAAGCGTTATTTGCCTGTATCTAGAAGGAAAGGATTAGTTTTGTTGTGGTAGTTGGTTCTGCCCTTTTTCTGCGCTACCCCTTAGCCCACATTATATAATGCTAATTTTCCACGAGACAATCAATTAACAGTACTTGTAGCTGGAACTTCCCAGTGAAACGTCATGACCTGTCAAATTCAACTACTCCTAGTAAGTCTTTCACAAGAACCTGAGGCTGGTAGAGTCTTCAATAAATCATATAAATATCCCGCTCGTCTTCCGCACCTTACTCCTCTCCCCACGCCCCAAGCAATACTACTCTTGGAACTCCACAAATCTCTATTTGCACGGTTGAAGTATATAAAATAGTCTAAAACAAAGACAAAGGTACGTGGCCAGTTGTTGTCCCAACTTGACTAAATATTTAAAATCGATTCTTACAACGAATTTATAGCTTCAAGAGCCCCACCTACCTTATAAAATGAAACTCTCATTGTCCTTTATCATCACGGCTATGGCTCTCTTCCACACACCTGGGGTCATCGCCATACCCGCAGAGGCTGGCACTCTGGCTGCAGTTAGTATTCACTATAGGATCCCAAAAGCAAAGGCTAACAAAGTCTTTACAGTGTTGTGAAAATTGCCATACTTTCTGTGCACTACAAGGCTGTAATGATGTGGGTGCCTACTGCCAGCAGACCTGTAAAAACAGTTGTGATGGATACTAGATGGATGAGGTAGATGATTATCACACTTTTAAGGCGATAATCTCACTACCATGAGCCATAAAGAGCAATCAAATCTCTCTTCTATTGTTTGAAAAAGGTCTAGTCTCTTTCTGCTTGTGAACAGTACTTTCTTCTGTATACTTTCCCTTAAGTCGCACTACTACTATTGTTTTACCTGCGTAAAATTCCGCAGCATTTGACCAAAAAGAAGAGTATGGTGGGAGCCAGTTTCGGAAACAATATATTTCTACTTTCCATGCTACTGTAAAACAGTGGTTTTCATGTCAGACAACCTCATTCTTCTCTCCGCCTTGAAAGCAAGGTATGAAATACTTACTTGCAGCATTTGCTATTGTAACACCATATACTTGACAAGGAACGGAGCATGGAAGTCCTTTTTGTTCCATGCCAAAGGAGGGTTCCAGATCTTGAAAGCTTTCACCAAGGTCCAGAACCACATAGCCTCCAAACCTCGAGGCCCAGGACAGGTTTAAGAACTTGGAGTCTACTCTGTTTGAGCTCCAAGAATGCTCAGCAGAATCCTATGAAGCCGGGACAAACACGTCCTCGCAAAGAGATTATTGCATTTGGAGGCGGGCGTCTAAGCGGTATCCTTATCCTCCAACTTAATGCGCGCGTCAATCACTTTCACGACGTGAACGGGTACCCAGGTCTGCGTTCCATCGTAACATTAACTGCGAGTACTTGCGACTCAGTGTTGGAAGTCATGACTGTTGCTATTGTTGATTGCAATATTGGGGAACAGGTCAGTAGTAGTCAAGAGAAAGATCAATCGTTGTGGGAGCATCAAAGAATCCTATGGCTATTACAGGGCATCAGGTCTCCACCCAGACCTGCGTCAGATTGGCCAAAGTACCCAGACAGAGACAAGAGTAGAGTGAATCTGATGTTAGAGGGTTTTCCTCGGCAACTAGAGTGGAGCCCCACAAAGCACCCAGCCGTTCAAGTATTGAAATAAGAAAGTTGGTCCTCGCCTTCGGGCACTGTAGAGGTGATGCAGGCACATACTTGTATGTGACTCTGTCTTGCTGAAACCGTTCATTGCGCAAGCTTTGTTCAATCTACATTCAGTCTCCGGACTTAAAATCGATCGATCGAATCTACGAATCCTTCCTCCCTCTCTCGAACTACGAATCCTTACGAATCCTTCCTCTCTCGAACTGCGAATCCTCTCGAAACTCGAACGAACTCACGACCACGAATATCGGGTATGTTGTCCCAATCCAACTGGTGTGATACGCTAATCCAAAAATATCGTTCTATGGTGTGGGTTTGATTCCCACTATAAAATAAGACTTGTTCTTATACAGAATATATTTTTTGCTACTTTTTTAGAGTCCAGTTGATTGTTTGATCTGTTGCTGTCTTCTTTTTTCCTTTTGAAGATACTGGAGTTGCGTGGTGGTTGGTTGCATTCACCCCTTTCACAACTTGTGTCTGCAAACCTCGCCAACCTCCACTAAACCCAACCCAACACATAGACCCCTCTGTCTACGCACCCAAACTTCTCTTGAACCTTAACTCAATGGCTTTTCATTCAACTCTTCAAACTCTTGCCACTGAACGGGTTTAGGGAATAATCAATGGCAGCGGCTATAAGCTGGCTAGTTGATAGGCAATCTATAGCAAAACAATGCTTTGAGTCCTAAAGGAGATCTGGCTATATGACAAGCGCTACTGTGGGTGCTATCAGATCAAGTCTGTTTAGTAGCCATATGGTCGTACACAAGAAGTGATTATTGGGCTGCGATACAGTGCCATATGACTACGTAAATGTCAGGTACTTGGCTGATATGCATGTGCTGTCGTGGCTGTGTCTCGTCCCCCACTATGAAATCACTTTCTGTCCAAGCGTACTAAACCCTTCAACACGATTCTGGTGGTATAGCACAAAATCAACTCCCCAATCAAAATCCAGCAAGTACCAAGATAGTAAGACACTAATCTCACTATGGAAGGAACTTCATCACCCCACAGAACGACGTAAATTGACATCACCATCTTCCATCTCACAGCACATCCACAGTCCCGTCCCAAGTTTCAACAAACCTCCAACATCCAATCTCACATCAACAACCTCACTCACACCCACCCCCCACAAACAACCCACCTTTCCCCAGGTATCCCCTTATAAACCTCATCACATCAATCCCCCTCACCCCACAATACCCCCTCATCCTCTCCACCACCTCCCTCCCCAACCTCCGTCCCTCAACACATCCAAACTGTTCATCACCCCTCACACAAACCAGTGTCGCAGCACCAACCACATGTACTCTCCACCCATCAATCCCAACCCCATCCCCGTCCCCCATATCTCCCACCCCCACCTGCACCCCCACCCCCTTACCCCCCTCAGAATCCCATCCCATAACCTCCTCAAAAAGCCCTAACATCAAGACCGCCAACAGTGTGTTATCACTCCTAACCCGTTCCGGGATTCCCAAGGCGTGGTTGGTAAGATATATAGCGGTGGCATATTCGATCCTTGCTTGGATGTGTAGCTCTCGTTTGTGAGGAGAATGGGCGGGAGTAGGCGTAGTCGTAGTCGTAGGAGTAGAAGTATTCGTAGAATATGAAAGGATAGCTAGACCCACAGCCGTCACGCTACTCACAAGATGGTGATTACTTTCGTTCAGCGGGTGGGTACACAGCTTCGGTAATAAATCAGAGATTCCCAACCATTTCGAGGCGTGGACGTAAAAGTATGACCTCGCGAATTCTTTGATATCCATTGGTAAGGTACTCCCTGGGAAGTGGTTGGGTAACAACGCAGAGACGTGATCAGGATTCCGAACAAATTTCGATACTTTCTTTTGTTTTTGAAGTCCTTCAATACTTCCATCGGATATTGATGACTCGACCACCGAAGGCACTTGGACGTCTGATAGTATTTCCTCATCACACCTACCACCCTCCTCTCTCTTAACCTTCTTCTTTTCCCCCAAGTTCTTCTTAGTCTTCCCAATCACAGCCTGACTCTCATCTCGAAACATGAGATCCAATGGATTGCGATACCCGGGACATTTTCTGTGAGCTCTAATACACTGGATACATGCTGGAGTAGCACGGTCACACTAAATATGAAGTTTGTTAGGCAAAGCCACCAGCGAGATATGCTACCATGGGGAAGTTGAGAAAATTAAGCGAAGTAATTACTGACCCGTGTTTTCTTGTCTCTGCATGACTGGCATCCCGTTGAAGGCTTGCCGCAATAGACCATTTTGTAAAGGAAGGATGAAACAGCTAAGAATAAGCAAGAAATCATATAACCTTTACAATTCTGATTTAGCGATCTTTTGGTGATTAAGGTTGTTGTCGATGGAATGAAGGACAGAAGGGGTTAGCTTTACAACATCTATTAGGTAGCCAAGGGATTCGCGAAAAGCTTATTTTCATTCAAGATATTATGGTTTATATACTGTTATTTCACTTTTCCGCCTGCTCAGCGTTTATGAAGGGATTCTAATGATTAATCCGCACTTGAAGGTTCTGGTCATTAGCACGCCCACTTTAACAATGAAATCCTGGTGATGACTGCATTGAAGTCTCATTTTCTACCCAGGATGCGAGGAATGCCACGCGGCATCGAGAAGAGACGGGTTTCTAGATCTAGATGGTAGAAGGAAGATTCTCGTTGGATTCTCGACTTATGAGGATAAGCATTGTGGAGAAAGACGATGTATCATTTCGTCGGTATATTAAATGTGGAAATAAGATCCCAGTAGAGCTCATTTTAGCTGGATTATGGGTCGAAGTGGGGGTCAAATATATGATGGCGGCATTAAATACCCGGATAGATCTGATCCTGCAGGTAGCGTATACGACAAACCCCAGTTTTAAATCCGGAGTCCGCCAATAAAATTCAATCAAATACGGCAATAGTCTAGCGAAGCTTTTCTGACAGTTTCTGACCCATGAGGTGGATCTCAGGGCCGCATGTCAGAAACCTTAGCGACTGGACTACCGCAAAGGCGCGCGTCGAGCGTATTCCAAGTTGGGCCTAGCGATGATATCATGTTCCCTGTGTTAATTCGACCTCAAAAGTTCCAGCTATCTTTCCATTAGTAATTTCAAAGGATGGTAGTATGTTAGCAGTCGTCGTAACGATGTCAGAATTTGAAGTCAGCAGTCATCATTCTTATGGGGCCCTGCGGAAATGTGTTCACGGAAAGAATTCCAGAGGGCGAGAAGAGCCATGGAGACTTTCGTGTTGAAGGAAGCACACCATTGCCGGTGTGATCTGGAACATTTCTCAGATATCGATCGAGGCGCTGTGGAGATGGTTTGCATGCTGCAATATTATTAGAGGTGCATCCCAAAAACCTAGTGTCCTGAAGATATCTGGAGAATGACTTGAACTTACCATCATGACCCATCGAGCTCAAGTCAAATGGACAAGAAGGCGTCCGACGTTCGTAAAGCCAACAAAAAAAAGAAAACCCCACAAGAAAAATCAAATCACATCAAATCAAGTCAAAAGAGAAATCTCCCACACCCCTCACCCCAAAAATAATCTCAAGCAACCCACATCCTCGTGCGAGAAAGAGCGAACTTCGTAGTCAGGTACCGCCAAAGGTTATTTCCCCATTAAAACAACCGGCGAGAGAAAAACAGCCGACACCCATCTAAATCTTGAGATCTTCCTATACAACGAGGACAGAAATTTCGATAAAGACATATGGTTGGTGCCAAGGCTGCTTTCTCGATAGTCCAACCAAAACGAACGGGGTGTTTCTCAGGAGCCTAGGGGTCCATTTCACGGTGGGTTACTGGTGATGGCGTGGTGGTGGATGAGGGTTGTGGTGGTGATGAGAAGAAGGTTGGTGTGGGAGAATGGGATGGAGGGGAGGGCGAGGGGTTTTGAAGATTTTGGTTGGTGTTGGATGAGCAAGGTTGGGAAGGTGGTTTTTGCTCGTGCCTTCTGTTCTGAAAGGATCTGCGCGCGCTTGCGGCTGGAGTTTCTGCGTTGTTGTTGTGTCTTGTACCTAAGAAGGGAAGGAACAATCATGGGGTTGAGGCCATGGTGAACTCTTGAATGGAAGGGTCGGAGAGAAGCCTTCGCCAGCAATTGCCAGCTTTGAGTGCCAGTCCAGTCCAGCAGCAGTGAACTTCTCGATTCTCGCGTGAGATTTCATCTGGCCAGGGCGATAGAAGGTTGCTGTCATTACACTTTGCGAAAGCCCACTTGGGTAAGTTGGGAACGGGTGAACACAAGATGGGTAATGATGCACTAAATTCCTAAACCGCAACCCACTCCTCAATGATCATGGTTCTCCGTCGAATTGAACCAAAAACTCACACTGAAACTTGGACTCAAACTCCTAACATAATGCCACCAACCAAGCGGAATGTACAGACACTCCCCCTCCTCCAAAACACACTCCACATAGTCCGCCAGCGCAAAAAGCGGGAATTGCCGATGCGCCAACGCTCTTTCCTCCTCCGTCCCCTCCATACCAGCCAGGATACCAACATCGAGTTGGCTAGTATTACCCATATCCACGCCTCCATCCTCGATACCTTTCGGGTAGAGCTTCCCAGTTTCGCGTGGGGCGTATAATCTCACATATTTTCGTCCGACTACTTGGGCGAGGATGTTGTGGTATGGATCAGTATGTAAAGGACTGATTGTCCCTGCTGGTCCGAACCAGGCGTTCAGAAGTGGATCTTCTAATTGTGGCATCTTCGCGTGTTTCACCGACAGAGGAGACGACCGATGAGGTGGCGAGCAAGTTGCAAAACAGTAATCTGGAACACAGATATCATTTCTTAACCCAGGAATCTGAGTGAACAAATTATGCTGCGCAAGATATCCCACACCAAGACCCTGTGAAGTGGGATCTTTCATCATATACCCCTCCAAGAACTCATGGAAAGGAATGATCTTCTGTCCCCACCCACTATCAACGTAACTTCTCCCCAACTCGATAGGAACTAACCGTCTCCCTCCGATGGTTCTCGACATCAGGTAAGAAGGTTTATTCCACGGTCTTTCCGCGCATGCAGGCCAGTGTTCCATGACGCCTGGGAGGATCAATGGTTCGGGGCCGATGTTGTTGTTATGTGGATACAACATGTGTCTCTCAAATTTCCCAAAGGAGGGGTTTACTAATTCTGATACGGCTTTTGAGATTGTTGGGATTAAGACGGAAGATTCGGGAAATTGATCGGAGATACCCTTATGAGCTATCTTTCGACGTTTCGAGGATGGTGGAGTTGATGCCTCGTCGTCTGAGTCGTCATCTGGGTCTGTTTGTGAAATCTGAATGTTGATTTTCTCCAAGATTTCTAAAAGGCCGTGGATAATATCCTGGGTACTCTCCAATGGCGGCGGCCCGGCCATGATGATTGCCATATCAATGATTTTCACAATTTCGTCAATGACATCGAGGGTAAAAGGCGGAGTCCAAACACCATCGCTTATTTGGATGGTTTCGCCTCCAGCTGCCAGACCAGAATCTTCAACCTCCCAGTAACTTCGTGTAGCAAGCACACAAACTTTCATAAAGCTCGCCGTTCGAAAAAGTTCTCTCCAGCAAAATGGAACATCTTTATAAGGAAATGCGTAGAACTTTTCGTTTGACAGAGCCAATAAGTCATCTAACCTCCCGACGATGAAAGAAGGTGGGTGTGTTTTTCGGTCTTGTATGCGGAGACATAGGTATTCCAGTTGCTTGAGAATTGCGGAGCCACATGGGAGTAGTGATTGCTGGTTACTGTCAGGCTTTGGGTCGGTATCGTATTTGATTACGTAAGAATTGAAAGTTGCTGGGTTGCAGAAGGCGTCCCGAGACTTCGCGATGAATTCATCATAGAGGGCTTTAAGACCGGGAATAGGGGTGTTTCCAAAAGTCGCGGGAGAAGAGACTGAGGAGGCCATTGCGGGATATGAGTACGCAAGCAAAGAAAGGAAGAGGGAAAGGTGCTTCAAATCGCGCTTTAACAAATGAAAAACATTGATGTGCTACTCGAGTATGTTTATATAGACTACTTTTAGTGACCGCCACAACAACTGGCCTCAAGACCGCGAGTTCGACGCCTCAAATATGAGGCACAGAATTCGACTGGAAAGAAACGTCTATTTCTTCCATTGTTTCCTTCTCAATGTGGAATATTTATGATTAAGTTTGGCTTTTTATGATTTCAGATGAATACTGGTTTGCCTTGAATCGTATCCCCTTCCACATGTGGAAAGGTGGGCTTTTCTCAGTCACGTTTTTGAGAGATACCACGTGACTCCGCTGCCTCATTCATATGCTCAATTTTCGGGGATGCATTAATGAAAGGGTTCACGACAAAGATGTCTTTTATCCCAGTGTATATTTCATAATTATTGGATCGTTGTTGTCCAAACGTGGTTGGACGAATTTGCTTGCATTTCTCGGTACTTGATTCTGTGATAATGCAACGTCAATTGATAGTCTGAGAAGCCTAGGTTACATAGAAGAGCAGGTGTCTATTGGACCCTCAAATTACATTCATTGATCTGTGTACATGACATTCCTGAAACTTATTATGTAGGGTCTTTTACCTGGATTATCCAAAAGCCTCTCGAAAAAGAAAGGGCAAAACGAAAGAAGTAAGTAAAATCGTAAATGATATCCAAAAGATTATCCTCCTCCAATACCATATCCAAATGATTAAATATCCAGTC
This sequence comes from Hymenoscyphus linearis, assembly GCA_900536425.1. NCBI lineage: Eukaryota > Fungi > Ascomycota > Leotiomycetes > Helotiales > Helotiaceae > Hymenoscyphus > Hymenoscyphus linearis. The sequence goes on from UNPR01000124.1 coordinate 136,493, forward strand.
TCATGATCCCGCGCCATAAGCTTCTTTCATGACCCGAATGGTATCCTGAACATACTCCTTCGCTTTCTCGAGTTCTCCATCCATACCCGAGAACGGATGACCACAACCCTCATAAATCTTCAACTTACTAGGTGTCCCAGCTTTTAAAAGAGTCTCATGATACGCAAGCCCCTCCGAGGTTAGACTGTCGACCCCAGCCACATGAATGGAAGCTGGTGCAAGATTGGCATGCGACGAAGCCAGAATCGGGGAAGCTCGAAAGTCTTTTGTCAACTCCTCTCGTTTTGCTTGATCACCATTTTGTAAGCGAATTCCGTGGTGTTCGTCTAATGGAATGAAGATTTGACTTACTCATATCTGTTCCCAACCAGAGGTTGTAGAACCAACGAAGTCGGTTCAGGGGCAAGCAAGGCGCGAATTCATTCTCATGATGGCTCTTGTATGGATCTTCTGGGGGACATGGTCCCTCAAGAGGAATAAATCTGGCATCGACAATGGGAACTACAAGAAGTTGAAGAACCAGTTTTGGAAAACCGGGTGTGTCGCGTGCCATCAAGGCCAGTACTGCTGCAAGTTGACCACCAGCAGAAATTCCTCCGACAGACACTCGGGATGCATCGATCCCAAGATCATCACTGTCGTCGATTGCCCATCGAAGTGCAGCCCAGGAATCAGTAAGGGGAGTCGGGTGTGGATAAACTGGAGCAAGTCGATAATCCACGTTCAGAACTATACATCCGACAGCTTGACAAACCTGTCTACACCAGGAGTCGTCTATTCCCAAGCTTCCAATCACGAATCCACCGCCGTGGAATTCGAGATGAGCTGGAAGCTTTCCGTCTTTGGTTCTCAAGCCACCATTAATAGCGGCTTCTTCGGTGGGGATGTAAGCCCTGACATTGATTTCACCGTGTGGGTCGGCCACCGAGACTTTATATATCTTTGTCCTCCCAACCTTTGGTTTGGGCCCTGGAGTGATGGGAAATGAATATTCTGATCGGTTGGCATTGAATACCTCGTATGGGACCTGGTCAGCTCGATATCTTGGCGCTTTTATACTAGTCAATTACTTTCATCAACTTTGCCGAACAGTGACGACAAACCTTGATACTTGTTATATATTTCCACGAATTGGGGGTCGAGTCGATCGATAACGGATGAATGAAGAGCAGATGGAAGGGATTTATCGTCAGTCATGATGGGTGACGGGCAATGTGGTTGAAATCGGAGGGTGTTCCTGGATATTTAATGTGGCGATTAACAAAGTTTACAACGGAAAGACGGGATACACCGTTACAACGGGGGGAGTTGTAAGGATATAACCCTTCCAGAAATCCAAACGGTCCGTCTTTTCCCTTTTGTATGAGAGTCTCAATTCCGTTCTTGCGGTAGTGGGGAAATCCGCAAAAGTGGTGCTTATGCTTGAGACCCCGGAACTCGGTTGCAGGCTACTGTATAAGCTAGTAGATAGAACCCGATATAGTAAATAAGGGTAGTGGTAGTATAGGTCTTAGAACAAATTAGGTCGGTTAATCAGGATACGTAGAGCTCGGTTACTTAGACAAGCTTCCCTGTCGAGAGTGCATTGCACTTAATAATACAATAGTTGTCTGAATTAATGATAATGAACAGAATTGTGTTAACAAGAAACTTGAAGCGTGAAATTGTAAATTGCGCATTGATGCTGAGCTGTCTGACTCCACCTTTCCCAACTCCCTGTTTCCCCGCAAAGCCACATTCGGGTCAAGCCACAGCAACCTCCACTCATCTCATCAAAACCCCCACCCGCTTCGCACAACTACATGACCGACAACACCATTTTCAATATTTTAAGATATTTTTGTTTCTTGTCAAGAAGAAGTCCTCTGGTATTCAGAAAAATATGTCACTCATTTCAAAAACAACCAAATTTTTAAATGACGCAGGTCCGTGTTACCCCCTAGTCCGTCCTTCGACCCAAAGCAACAACTTGCGATTTACCCCTTACTCAATCCGTAAGAGCAAAACTGACAAAATATATCCAGCTGGCCTGGAAAAGTCTCTACGTTTCTTCCAAGCTCTGACACAACTTATTTCATGTCACTCTCTCAAACCTACTCCATGGGTAATCGCACGAAAACAAATAGCACTCGGTAATTCCACCTCACCAATAACCCCTGAAATTCCCATACTAACATATCCAAGCACGACGCTATTTCCGCATCCCAAAAATCATTCCAGCATTCACTAATTCTGTTACTGCATTCTCACCAGAAAAGACAGAGGATGGGAGACTGTTGATGTGGCTGGATAGTATTAGGTGGATGTGTCAGGGCATGTATTTGTTGACTGAGACTTGTACTTTGGTACGTGAAAATGTTTGTCTTTGTTTTTTTGCTTCTTGCAACATGATTCCGACGAAAAAATAAGAACTGACAGAAATAGCTGGATACGATGGGTGTCACAGAATACCAGTGGGCGGAATGGATGACACTTGAAGCGAACAAATTCTGGTTCTATGCATTGTCTTTAGGTGCCCTTATTGGGCTTTTACAGTTGGCTACTTTATCTCCGCCAGTATCTACATCAGAGCAAGATGAGAAGGAGGACGAGAAAAAAGAGAAGTTTGCGGATTTGGAAAAGAAGTATTTTCAAAAGAGGAGTAAGGTTGTGAGGCAGTTAATGGTGGATAGTTGTGATCTGGTTATTCCTAGTGGAGTTGTAGGCTGGTACGTGGCTTCGTGTAGTAATAATTCTATGCTTATGCTTACGAGTACTTTGTTGGCTACGGTGGATATTTGGGATCGGGTAAATGGTACTGGGTAGATAGATTAGATGGTGGTTGTACGGTTACGTTTATTAGACATAGAAATAGATTTAGAAATTGGAAAAAGAAAGTGTTTTTAATAATCATCTTTTTATTTTGCAGTAACTGAACTAAAGTCATTCTCGTTGGCCCTCGCTTCCAGAGGAATAGCTCATTGGCGTATAAAAGTCATGCGTTCATTGATCTAAATGAATTTCATAGAGCTTAAGGCTCAAGAACTAGATGTTGCAATTCACCACATCTTTGGGTGCATTTTTCTTTTTTGGAAACAAGATTAAAGTTAAGTGAAGAGACACAGGCAGGAATAGCCCGCGCCCAGACAACGAAGCCTTTTACACTGTAACGCATCCTGCTACTTTCATCCACCTTAACATAGGATCTACCATGGAATCCCGCAATGGTTAGTATGCGTCTTTCATATACCTTATTGACCTCTCGCTAACTGGAAATAAAACAGCCCTCGAGGAATTGTCTTCATCAGCCAGCGAACACCCACAGTTGATAGCCGCGAATCCATCACCAGTCATCAAACCACCCGCGCCGGATGTTTCCATTTCCAAGTCACCTATCATCAGAATCACGCCATCTTCATGGGATCCCAAACTTCTCGGTATCAACTACGATGTTCGTGCCATGATCCTCGAATTTGTCCTCACAAATCCGACACGAATCCGACCCAGGGCCACGAAATGGTCAGAGCGAAGCACATATACTGATCTTATGAATATCTCTTTGGTATGCCGCCAGTTACACGACGAGGCTAGACCGATATTCTTCAATGTAAATACATTTTACTACTGGCCCTCAACTTGGCACATGGGGTCTCGAATGGCCGCTCCAATATTTCGTATGTATCACCTCTGACATATTATTACAGGCTTACTGATTTCAGATCGAAGCGTCATCGCTATTAAGCGCACCAAACAGTTTTCTTCCTACAGAGTCAGGAGGACCGAATTTACAACTAGAAGTTAAAGAGTCACTCGCAAAACGATTCGCCCTTGACCTTCTTGAGCCCAATGCCTGGGATGATCAGCATCCAGTAGTATTTGGAGCATGGGACGGTCACGCATGGTTCAGACTTTCGATGTTCTGGGTTCAGTTGTATGCTACCAAGGATATTGAGAAACCTCTCCCTAGCGTTCTCGAGGTCGTTATTCGGATTCCAAGTTGCTTCAAAATGTGTTGGGGGCATTTGAAGGTCTTGGAAGAAGGAAATCCTGATATGGGCAACTGTTATCATGAGTCCGGAGAAGAACAATGCTCTCGTTATATACCGGGGTCTAGATCCGCTAGCGCGCAAGCCGTTTTGAAACCTCAAATACCTTACGACGCCGCTCGTGAAGCGGCAAGAGTTCTCTCGAGTTTGAAGATAATCGAAAACATTCGATATTCTATCGAATGGGATGTTTTTGAACGAGAATATGGTCCTCAGAATGCTCTTGTGCCCCGGGGATTTTGGGTGGACTTTTGTGAGTGGTGCAAGCTCTGTTGGCTGCTAGAGCTCCATGATAGATTTGATAAGAGCGATAAATTAGTGAAGCGGAAAGCATGGCTTTTAGGAGATAGGAGCATTCCCATGCACCTTTTGTGATTTTGGACTTCACAAATTGTACCTAACAACAAAGCTACATCCATTTTATAGCATGCCTATCAGAACTTGTATTTCATGAAAGTTTGAATGTTTTAAGTTTATAGACATACCCTATATGTATAGGTATGGTAGTTATAGTAAATAAGCCGCTTTTAAGAAGTGAGATTTGCAATTTGATCGTTATTGGCCTTGCAGCTTGTTAGTATAAGTATGTGGGATATTAGAAGGCCAAACTAGGTGCCTCAAAATGGCAAGAAGGTGTACGAAACATTACTGAAAGGGTACTAAGACAAGTAAAGAGTTACTTCAAATCACTGGTGTGAATTTAGGGTGAACCTTGAGAAATGTTCAACCAAAAAGGCTTGTGTACGATGGCTATTCTGTAATATCTAGCTTTTATACGCTTTCAGAAAATCAGATATTTCCAGCTCAATGGTGACAATATTGCTGTATCTATGCTGCTTAAGTGTTGTAAAGAACACTTTAACTTATGAGAGCCAAATGTACAAGGTCGTGTCGTAAGACTTTGCTCCGCTTCCGGGGATTGAATCATGCAAGATATTTCCTTGGAATTGTGATTTGTAGTTGATATTTAATTATTGTTATTTTGATAAAAAGGTGAAACAATTGTTACGATAAATTTCACTCCTTTCATAACGTTAGTCACATTGTTCATAGACACACTTCGTTCGAGAAAACATGGAGAAAAGACTCAAAATCTTAATTAAGCTCCCCAAGACGACAAAACACGTTACTCGCACCGTCGTTTTGATTATCTATATTTAGGATGGCGGACTAGCGAATTCACCGCCTCCACCCCTCGATCCTTTCCTGGTATTCTACTGCTACAAAGCTGTGCCTTAAAGCGACAGAGACCCTAAGGATGTATGTATCACCCCATTAACCACTTGAGCCGATACCCCTCGAGAAAACAGTACACAGCACCTTCCGGAAGATACTTGAATTATGTATTCGCACTTTAATTCTAATTGTAAAAGAGACTCACTCACTACTAGGGCTGACTGTCCCTTTTCGTCATGGTATTTTCTGGCATTGTCCGGCGCTTTTGACAGCATTTCCCCTTTACGCGAAGGGTTTCAACTAGTTCTTTTGAGGCTAATTGCCCTTATAGGAGGTCCATTTTCTCACGACTTCTGGAGCAACCTTCCCTGCCTCTATAATGACCTGTGTCTAGGACTAACTTTCTTTTTCTTCGAGGGTCTATTATCTACAGCTATGTAGTAAGGCTACCTTCCTTGCCATTCGTTCTAACTTCGAATTGTTCCTTTTGAAGAACATCTGCACCTTCGCCAGAGAAACGAGACCTAAAAAAAGCTCAGCTATATCGTATAGCAATCAGATCTCAATTACGGTATAATAATAAGTTAGCTCACGTATGGTAATTATAAGTTAGCAACTGAACTTGAGTACTACGTTTTTGATCCTATACACGCTCACATATCACATAGAGAGAGAGAGAACCTGACCCCC